>NDXB01009427.1:0-14233 GCA_002631895.1 Agapornis roseicollis
CAGCTACTAAAGAGAAGAAAAACTGACTGCAACTGCTGAACCCAGGACAGGGTGTAAGCAGTATATCTCTACAGAAGTAAAATATCATAGTGAGTTTTGGGTTTCCATAACCAAAAGGCCTCTAGGTAGGTGGAGAAGCAGCTGGCACAGCTATGAGTGCAGACAGATAAGAGTTTAGGAGTGGTATGTATCTATGACATTCAATCCACCCACTTATTTATTGCACAGCATGCAATATGTAGGTGGCATGAGATCCAATTCCCCCACCTACACCATGGTATGGTGTATGGGGCTCCTACTTCCATGTGCTGCTGCTCTCAGCCTGCACTGGGAACAGGTATCTGTGAGATCTCCTTGCTGGAAAGGTGAGGTACTTGTGGGACTGGCTTGGGATAGACAAGTCTGCAGTTGGCTCCTTCCAACTCCCTGTTTTCCTTTACACAGGGTGTCTTTGAAATGCACCGGGAATGTATTTTCCTTGCAAGCAGCATCTAGAGATGTGGGATTTGAGTGCTGTGGAAAGGCTCT
Source organism: Agapornis roseicollis (assembly GCA_002631895.1). Lineage (NCBI taxonomy): Eukaryota > Metazoa > Chordata > Aves > Psittaciformes > Psittacidae > Agapornis > Agapornis roseicollis. Next base: position 529 of record NDXB01009427.1, read on the forward strand.
AAAGAAGTTAATAGTTTAACAAGCGCTGTTTCCCCAGGTCCCCTCCAACTGATTGCATAAAGGCTGAGATGAGACCAGACCCCCACTACAGCTAAGCAGCCCTGTCAATCCTATGCCCCTACTTTGGAGGACGATGAGCCACTGCTTTCCTGAATGCCCAATCACAACAGCAAATGTCTGTGGTGGGTGTACACTCCCTGGGCATATGCTCAGTGGAAAAATCACACCTGCAGCTCAAACATAGAATCATAGAATCACGGAATGGTTTGGGTTGGAAAGGACCTTAAGATCATCTAGTTCCAACACCCCCTGCCATAAACAGGGACAGCTCACACTAGACCATGTCATCCAAAGCTCTGTCCAACCTGGCCTTGAACACCAACAGGGATAGAGCATTCACAACTTCCTTGGGCAACCAATTCCATTGCCTCACCACCCCTACAGTAAAGAATTTCTTCCTTATATCCAATCCGAACCTCCCCTGGTTAAGTTTGAACCCATTACCCCTTGTCCTGTCACTACTGTCCCTAATGAAGAGTCCCTCCCCAGCATCCCTATAGGCCCCCTTCAAATACTGGAAGGCTGCTATGAGGTCTCTATGCAGCCTTCTCTTCTACAGTCTGAACAGCCCCAACTTTCCCAGCTTGTCTTTATACAGGAGATGCTCCAGTCCCCTGATCATTCTCGTGGCCCTCCTCTGGACTTGTTCCAACAGTTCCATGTCCTTATGTTGAGGACACCAGAACTGTACACAGTACTCCAGGTGGTGTCTCATGAGACCCCTACTGCTTCCAAGATGCTGGCGCTGGGAGGTCTGAGCACCAGACCTCCACTGTCCTTAATGACACAGAGAAAAGAAAGAGCAAAGGAGAGAGAACAACTTGCCTTTATCTCCCTTATAAGAAGGGCAGGCAGGGCTGTGCTGTGGAGCCAGCAGTGTAGACTTAGACTTAAAGACTTCAGTTAGAGCCTTTTTTTTTTTGGCAAAATTCCAACAAACCTGAAGAGTTGGCCCTTCACTCTTTTAGCTCCTCCTGTTAGTTAACCCTGAAACAGCAAACTGCAAAATTATCAAAGCAAAATTCTTAAATACCACCATTGGAATTGATGGCTTTCAAGGAAGCTGAATCTGAGCAATGTTTTCAGAAACTTACAGTAAAGGAGGGTTTTAATATGCTTTTTAGACTTTAAAATGCACTGATAAATAGATGCCTTTTTATTTGGGAACAAGACAAATATGAGTGTGTTTTAAGTAAAACAATTCAACTATATTTTAATAATTTGGCAGGTGCAATGACAGTCTTTTGTTTTGCTTTGCTTTTGGGGAGAAGGGAGAGGGAGTGTTGGTTTGGGTTTCTTTTTTCTGCTTAAACATAATGCCAGGAATACCTAGAACATTATTAACTGTGCCAGGATTTTCATGTGCATCTGTGCAATGCTAATTTAGAAACTGAAGCCTTTAAGTGCAGACATCCTCAGCGTGTATGAATCAGTGCTCAGTCCTAGAGTATGTCATTTTCCTTGAAAAGCTGGTCCAGAACCTGTGCTATTAACTTTTGAGTTTCCTAAAGATCCATTTCTCACTCCAAGCTCCATCTTGCAGTTCTGAGCATCTCTGGCTTATCTCTGGTATTGCTGCTGCTGCTTGTTACTGTTATCATTTAGTGTGGTGTGTTTGCACCAGCCTTGGCCCAGTTGCAGGGTAGAAGTGCCTCCCAAGCTGTAATTCCCCAGCAGCATTGAGAGATTTTCCTTCTGAGCTGTATTTCCCTTCTTGAGAGGAGGCTACTCTGCATGACTTGCCCTCCATCCTGCTGTTTGTGCTTGGGTAATACAGTTGTTCATTTGAAAAAATCATGCAATAAAAAAATTTTGCCCTCCTGCTCTCCCTGACAACAAAATTTGCACAGTTCCATGAGCCCAGTGCCAGGGTAGACTGGCAGTAATCATGCTGTTGAGGACAAACTTGGGTCATCATAGTTCGGCTCTGAAATCTGTTCCCTGTTCAGCTCTTGATTCATTTAGAAACTAAGTTATCTATTGTCAGTGACACTAGATAATGGTCCATGGTGAAACACACCAAAATAGAACAGTTCTTTTTGGCACAGGTTGTGGGAACATAACCTTGAAAACAAGGGAGTTAACACCACTATTAGCAAATGGGAGTCATACCAGTTGCAAGGCACATGATGGTCCATAGTGGCTCCTCCCAAAAATCCCCTAAAAGTCCCGCAGTCCACTTTGGAAACCCCCAAACAGAGACCTTTTTGTAATAACTGCGCAGTCAGAGCAAATAGCCATAACGGGTCACTCCTTCCAATGTAGGTTGGCCCCTACGTCAGAATGAATGCGCACTTTCACTAGCATAAAAGCACAAGCCTCATACAATGTGGGGAGGCAGAACCTCACACCACCCAGGTCAACGTTGCCTCCACAGGGATGCCCGCTACGGTTGAGCCTGCCACCTCGCACCGCGATGATGTCTCTTGGAGCTGGTTTCCTGATTGTCATCACATGGTCCTTGGGGTTGGTAAGATAAACACTCACCAAAAATATCCGTCACTGCTTCTTTTACCCTTTGCTGGCTCTTCCTCCCTGTCTTTTCCTATAGTGAGAAACTAGTTGGGTTTCTTATCTATTGTGTCTTGTCTCTCTCTCTCAACCTGGAATCTTCAAACTCTGGAGCATAGTTGGTGATGAGGTTGGGATTCTGGGTCTGAGAGACTATAAGAAACATTTTGGGATAACATGAGGGTCGTGTAGTACAGTGCACAGCTACCGGGTTGCACCACACCTCAGTTGCTGTTCTTTGTGATAGGGTTGTGTAACCATGGTCAAAAAGAAGCTGCCCTCTGATTTGGCTTCTGGCACCCTGCCAGTGGAATGACCAGGGTGGACACCTGAGCTGCAGAGTATGTTGTGGGATAGGTGAGAAAACCTCAGGTGAGGTATGTCAGGTGGGGCTGGAGCCATAGAGTGAAAAATGTCCCCTCAATCTATTGAAGTATTGGGGGAAGTTTGTGGAAGTCCCACAGACAAACCCCAAAGAGCTCCTGCAACATGCTGGCTGCATGGGAGAAGACCTACTTAGCATGTTTAAAGTAACATGGGGGAGACTTGAAGAGCTGGAGGAACAGGTAGACCAGCTGAAAAAAGAGTTGATAACCAAAAAAACTAGGGGTGTAATGCAACAACAGTCATTAGCTGCCACCCAAGAAGCATCAGGGTGGCAGGAAAACCTAGAGAAATTCGATACATCATATGCCATGTAGACATGGCTCCTCCTGTGGAGTACCCAGGGTGGATGCAGGAACCATGGAGCACACTGTGGGATAAAATAGAAACTTGCACTAACATAGGACTTGAGCCATGGGGAGCTAAGGACCCCATGAGAGTGTTAAAGTATTGGGGTGAGTTTGTAGAAATGCCCCATACCCACTCAAAGAAGCAACCAAGTCATGCTGGACACATGACAGGCTGCTTGCTGCTTGCCTACGAAGGGATGGTATATAAGAGCACAGAGTTGGAGCAGCAAGTAGCAGATTTACCTTTCGAGCTAGAAAGGGTTAAAGCAGAAGTGCTGTTACAGAGGCAGCTGCAGAGCAGGGTGAGAGGCTTAGGAGAAAATAATTGGTGCCACATTTGCAGAAAAATACACTGCCTGCATCGCCAAAAAAAAAAAAAGATCAATAAGGAGACAAGGATATGAGGACAGTGGGGCTATGGGTCCATGTGCTTGTGTCTGATCCCAACTGGGACCCAAAGACATGGAATGGAGATATCTGGGGTATCAATGAGTCAGAATCAAATACTGAAGCTGAGGCAGACGTGAAAAAGGAAGGTGTCCATGCAGCTCCTGTGTTTAAAAGATGATTACCGAGGCAAATGGACAAGTAAGAACAAACCAACTGACAGACTATAGTCCTGAGGGGATTAAGAACTTATTGGATAAATTGAAGCAGAGGCTAGGGGAGAAACCCCGGAACTGGCTAGTTTGCTTCATGGAGGAAGGAGCAGATACTGTATTGCTAGACGGGGTAGATGGGGAAAAGCCCATACTACTATCAGAACTAGGAAACCCCATTGAACAAGTGATTGAAAAACTAAGCCGATTTGGGGATTTACTGGGGCTGGGCTTGGACAAAGCTGCTATGATAAGGTGAGAGTAGGATAGGAGGAGATAGATACATAAAAAAAAAACCAAACTGCAAGCCATCCTGTTCTGGCCAAATGGATAATTAAAGAATAAGAAGACTTGCTGATAGTACACCTGGGTCTTGAGCAGGCCAGGGAGTGCTTGTGTGCATGGGTGCAAGGTCGGGCTGGAAACAGCCTGAGGAGTGATTGTTTATAGAATGGAATTTATAGTGACTGAAGACAGTCACTGTGATTGATGTGGCTTCTGTTTGGCTTCATAGCTCAGATCTAAACCCTTTGATATTCCAGCAGGCTGCCCATGTGGCTGTTTGGACCCCGAGGCTTGTGCCTGGATTGAGGGGTGGGGAGACTACTTCTTTCCTGGGTGTTCACTGGGGGCATCTCAGGAACCCTGTGTGTCTTTACAGATGGATTGGACAATGCTATGCAAATATATACAATGCTGTCTGTCAACCTGGAATCCTTGAACTCTGAAACAGCACCTGGGACATTAGTCTACCCATGGGTATTTCGAAGCTGTGTAAGGGAGCTGGGTGCCAGTTTACAATTGGCAGAAGTAAAAACCTTGGCATGGAAATCCTTTAGGTACCCTTGAAAACTCAGCCTGTCTTTCTCTCCATTTCAGGTCTGGACACAAGAGAGAGGTGTATAAAGACATGAGGATTTCCATAGCCCTTTTATTCTCTTTTCCAACTCCATTGCAATGCCAATTCACTCTTGCTCATTCTTTTCCAGCCTCTTTCTACAGCATGTATGGCACAGCTGTGGAATTTTTAGTTTTATAGCATTGGCTGAGATCCCTCATTTTTTTGTTTCCACTTACCTCATGATCAGTTTTAAAGGAAGATTTTGGAGGTCTGTGAAAGCTTGTGGAATAAAAAGACCACACAAAGTGAAGACACAACACACACACCAGCTAGGGTAGCTTAGGTGCTGCAGCCATATAAATCATCAAATAAGGCCATGGTCCACAGTACAGTTAACCCCCAAGAGGACAGAAATGCCAGCAGGTGTAAGGAGAACTAACTTTCCCAGCAAGATCCAGACTTTGAACCCAACTCCAGCATAATGTTGTGCTGTCTGTACCACCTGACAACACTGTAGTACCACCATTTGCAAAACACTCAAAGCCTTTTCCTTCTTATTGTTGGGGGTTTTTTGGGGGATAGGTATTACTGTCTTCAATAGCATAGACCTTTCTCCACTTTTTGTTACCAACACTTACAAAATATTCAAAGCCTTTTTCTTCTTCTTGCTACTTTTCAAGGTAGGTGTCATCATCTTCGGTGTAAGGCACACCCTGTCCATAGCAGAGTGGGCAGAGCAAGATCAGGACCCAGGAAGTGAATGAGCTTCCTTGCACAGCACTCTGCTTTGAGACATTCGTATGTGCTTTCCTTCTGCATTTAGAGCTCTCTAAGTGGTGCTGTCTGCCGGAGCCTCAGCACCTCTGATCAGAGCAACATGAACAGCATGCACTGGTAAGAAAACCCACAGCAAGCAATATTTACATTTCAACCTCAATTCCTGAGTTCAATTGCCAGGACTTTCCCTTGTCTTCCTGTCACAAACAACTTTTTACCTGTGACACAAAGAAGCAAGCTTGAATGAAGACAAAAGACACTTTTCCATGCAAAGACTTCTTGGTGATAAAGGCAGGTAGCCCTGGAAGAGTATTTTACAAAGGCCAGGCACATCCCTCAGCAGGAGATCTCCCCTGTGCACAGGAGACAAGGTCCCCGCACTGGCAGACAGTCTGGAAATATCAAATGGGACAGATGGATCCCTCACAGGCCCTTCAAGACAGGCAGTTTCATAGGTACTGTTCACCAACACAACCAAGGTACAGGTGAGGGCAGTTTAGGACAAAGAGCTTTGGAAAAGGCAACCATGGGCAGTTCTTCCATGTCACCCTCCTTCAGGGGACTCAGGTCAGGGTGTCTGTGTGAGCATATGACTTGCTGCCATGTCAGAACAGTCTGCAGCTCACGTGACTGCATCACCTTTTTACTCCAGGCCCTTCTGAGCTCCAGCCCTGGCTCTTCCCAGTGGTTTCTCTCCTTCCCTGGGAAAAGATGCCTGCAGGGGTTTGTGGCACTCTGGTTATTTTGTTTGCTTGCTCTTGCAGTCTCTGCTAATGCGTTTTCATCTGGACTCTAAGCAATATGCAAACTGAAATCTGAGCCAATGCTTGCCCCTGCCAGTGTTTTGATGTTACTGTCCCGTTTGGGAAGGGAAAGCAGCAGTGCCAATATCCAAGGTGTGGGTGTTGTACATACAGCACACAGTAATAGAAACAAAGGAATAGAGGCTGCATGAATGACCCTGGAATTGTTTAACTCTGTCATCTATGAAATCCTGGTGAAATCACAAAAATCCAGAGTTGTAACTGGGCTGGATGGGAGAAGTAGTGCACTCTGTCCAACAGACCTTTTTGTCTTGTCCCTGAGGGGCCAAGCTCTGATATCCCTGTCAGTTGTGGATTTTCTTGAGTTTGTACCCACTGTCACAGTGGATCACACTAGAAAAGATAATAGAAGCAAAACACAGAAAAGAAGCAGCCCTGTCAGGCAACAAGTGCATCTGTCAGCATGAGGAGCTAATTCTTAAAAGAGACGTATGGGTTACTAAACTTAATAACTAAGATATTCTGAGCTATTTCAGGATTCTCCTGCTGATGCTGTAGGCTCAGTCCAATTAAAGGGTAAGAGTAAAGCTTGGCAGGATATCGTAGTGTTGTTGTAATAACACTATGCCAAGGATTCCTTCATCTTCTGCTACTTGAGGAAATCTGAACTATTTTAAAATTTCAAGTGATGCCCAAACACCCAAATTTCACAAGGGTGATTTAATGTCAAGTGACCAGGACAGAGGAATCAGGGTCCACATTGTAATATAAAAGTTATAGGATATAGTGGCAAAAGGTCTTTTTCTTCTTTAATCCACATTTGAAAGTATCACTGCATCTGTAGAATTCTTCAAAGGAAACTTGCATCACTCCCTACAAGGAAAGGTCCACTCAGGCAGCAAAATACTTATTTAGTTTACCATAATGCAAAAAAATGAGCCTCCTGCAGACTGTGAGGTATACATAGAAATTGTATCACAGCTCTTAGATCAGCTGTTGCACACGTTATATACTGCTTGACCTAAAGAAGAAAAAGGAGAGGATTCTTCAATTATAAGCATTTTCCTAAGGCCTTTCACCATGTTTTGTTCTCTACTAAAGCAACTACATTTAAACATGCAGTATGTAGGCTTTCCCATTGCCTAACTAGGGCTGAACACCTGATATAGTGAGCTAATGGCTTCACTCTAATCATCCAGTCAGGCCAGTTTTGCTAACTTTTCCAATAGGTAGCTCTCTCATGGGCAACTCATATCTGCCATGAGAGGCTAGTATGTGTTTAACCAGATTTAGAAAAAGGAGACAAAGGAAAATAATCTTTAAGAGGAGACTAGGTATTATTTGTTTATTTTGAGAGGAATTCCCTGCATAAACTCATTTAGAAGGTACACCTGCTATTGTATCTTTTCCTAGAAATACATAATTCCATGTTTTTCAGCAAAAGATCAAAGCATGTTTGCCCTACAGAAATAAATAGTCTAAAGCTGCTTCTGTCTGGAGAAAAGAGAGATTTTGCCCCCAGACAGAAAACCTGATATTTGTAAGACAATATCTAGTCATTACTGATTGTGTGGTTAGTCTTCATTGAAAATCACCTCAAGCCATGCAAAAACTAGTTACCGGTCTTTATCTTATAACTAAGAGACATAAGTCAACCTTTTAATTGCCAGTAAGCATCACTTTCACTGGGAAATTTAAGAGGGATTAAAGAAACTTACTTTCTCACCTTTCTGAAACACTCAGGTTACTCCAGAGAGATTTAAGCCTCATGAATATCTGCATTCTCTCTCACAAGTGCCTCTGAGATTTTTTTTAATTGATGACATGGCATCTCACAAAATACTGTATTGACATATAAACAGCTTAGTCCCAGGTCCTTTTTGCCTCTGAGATTTATATCAGCCTGGTACAAGACACTTGGGCTTTTCGAAGGCTGGCTTCTGGGAGGCTGTGAGCACTCAATCTGTCTGTAATGTAGTATGTTTGTGTGGGATGTAGCACTGTCCTCCTGATTTGGCAGGTGAGGAGGCTGACGCATAGTATACTAACACCAACATTTGCAAATATTTCCCTAAAGCTAAGCACTAAGTTCTTATTTTGACATTTAAAGAAAAAATAATATATAGCCTGTTTCAGTTCTCATCTTTTTCTGAAGTTAATGGAAGCTACAGTTATTAAGCATTTATATAAAGTTTGCATTGTTGATCTAAATTCTAATGGGTTTAGATGTCTTTCTGAAGAGATATTTCAAACTATTTCTCCAAGGGAAGGATCCTGTAGCATGAATGGGGACCTGCAGCACTGAGAAAAAAGAGAAGTGATTCTCTTCTTTCTACCCTGTGATTGTTCATCAATACTCATCTTGAACATTAAAAGCTACACTAATGTCACTTCATACCATCTAGCCCCAAATCTAGCATTCTAAAATTAGGTCATGTCCAAAGTAAGTCTGCTTATCCACCTGTGGTTCTGATTTCTTTTTAGGTATTCCTTAGGACAAAGCCTTTAATTATGTCACCACGTAAGAATTTGCCTTTTACAGGAGCTCTCCCTCTCTTTAAGTAGAGGGATGGAATGTGCTCCGATAGCTGCTTCTCAATATTTTTTTTATTCATCACCTGATGAGAAGGTGAGCAAGCTTTCTTTACTGGGTCATTCAAATTAATACATTTTATTTTATTTTATTTAAATTAAATTTTATTTTATTTCACTTTACATTTTATTTTATTTTAACTCTATGAGACATGAGGACACTGTTAGTCACACAAAGCTGTATATAAAACTAAGAGAAAGAAGGGTTAAACCATTAGCTGTGGGTCCTCAGTTTGGCCAAGCTACTTCAATTTATGTAACATTATAATATTATATAGAAGTCATACATAAAATCACAGCTTTATTACTTCAGTACCACATATGACTGCCCAAAGCTGGAAATCAAGCCTAATACTTTAAGTTGATGAAAGGCAGTCTTCTACCTTCTCTCAATCATCCTCTTTTTACTACATGATTTTCATTTACCACATGAGCCTGATTCATTCCTAAAACAAGTTCAGCCTGTTTCTGAATAGAAAAGTAGCCCATGGGAAAAATGATGTTTACTAGCATCTTTAAAAGCTGTCTTCACATGTACAAAGGGAACAAAACAATGTTATGCTTTTTAAGAGTTTAAGTTTGCAGATGGTGCATGTTAAAGATTGTTCCTGTTGGCAGAATTTAACATCGTTTTCAAGCTGAAACACAGCCTGGGGTTTGTGCTGGGCAGCAGAGCTGTGACAGGGTTTGGGGCTCTGTTGATTCATTGCTAGTCTTTGCAGTACTGGTGTGGCAATAAGGGATTCTCACCTTCTCGATAGTCCAGTGCTACGGGTGGTGGGACGCTTTGCCAGTGAGTTTACAGCATGTTTTGGAGCCAGTGGCTCACTCTGGAAGAAGTGATCACTGTGTCAGATGTGTCTGCTTCCCTAAGCTCCGTGCTCAGGGAAGAGGGTCCTGGTCTCCAGATCCAGTACCTCAATACTCATATAGCCTTCCCTGGCAGATCCACTTCAGGCCTGATCCCCATAGTAAATTCAGACTGAATTTCAGTGCTGGTTAAACAAGCTGTTGGATGGTATGGGGTTTTATTTAACTGATAAGATGAAAACTTTTGTTTTACCTTTTAAAACTTGAGACTGGCTGACCTGTTGGAAAAACACAGCCCCAAAAATTTAACAAAATTTCAAGCAGCTGCAAGCAAAGTCTTACAGCAGGAGATGCTGTAAAGTTTTAAGGCAATGCCAAGGTCCTCAGCAACACATGTTGAGAGTAACTGTCAGCCAAATTCAGAACAGGAAAGGAATTTTGCTGTTCATATTCCTGTTCAGTAGGGTATTTCCTGCAGTTCTAAGCCACTGTGAAACAGTCTGGTTGAAAATCTAGATGCATCCATTATCCCCTGACATTTATTGTGACTTTATGCTACTTAGATGAAAGAAAAATTATTAATCTGGAAATCACCTGGCAATATAAATGGTATTATTTTGGGGTTTTGTTGCCACTATAATTAATCAAATGAGAAGCAATCACTTTTATTTTTTTATCATAGAATCACAGAATCATAGAATAGTTAGGATGGGAAAGGACCTTAAGATCATTTAGTTCCAACCCCCCTGCCATGGGCAGGGACACCTCACACTAGAGTGTGTCACCTGAGGCCCAAGCTGGCCTTGAACACTGCCAGGGATGGAGCATTCACATCTTCCTTGGGCAACCCATTCCAGTGCCTCACAGCCCTCACAGTAAAAAACTTCCTTATACCTAACCTGAACTTCCTCTGTTTAAGTTTGAACCCATTACTGCAGCCTTCTCTTCTCCAGGCTGAACAGCACCAACTTTCTCTGCCTGTCTTCGTATGGGAGATGCTCCAGTCCCCTGATCATCCTCGTGTCCCTCCTCTGGATTTGTTCCAACAGCTCCATGTCCTTTTCATGTTGAGGACACCAGAACTGCACACAATACTCCAGGTGAGGTCTCACGAGAGCAGAGTAGAAGGGCAGGATCACCTCCCTCAACCTGCTGGTCACAATCCTTTTGATGCATCCCAGGGTATGGTTGGCTTTCTGGGCTGCAAGCGCACACTGAAGCCGCCTCATGTTCATTTTCCCATTGACCACCACCCCCAAGTCCTTCTCTGCAGGGCTGCTCTGAATCTCTTCTCTGCCCAACCTGTAGCTGTGCCTGGTATTGCCCCAGCCCAGGTGTAGGACCTTGCACTTTGCATTGTTGAACTTCATGAGGCTGGCACTGGTTCACCTCTCAAGTGTGCCAAGGCCCCTCTGGATGGCATAGTTCATCTGGCAACTTCCTTTGCTAGGCTGTGCTACTTTTGATATTCTGTCCCATTATAAGTCCAGTTTTCATCCATTTAGCAAAGAGGATTCTGCAGTAGCTTTTAATAATGTCACGTGCACAGTCATTATATGCAAGATACAAACCAACATAAAATATGCAGCAAAGACTCAGCTCCTTCTTTCTCCTAGCTCCTCACTTATATCCAGCCCTGTTCCACCTGATGGCATGTCCATTTCTTTTTGGTTCAACTACAAGCACTCATAGTGGGGCCCTGTTTTTTCATAAGCCTGTAGAAGTGAGTGTAAGCTGCAGTGGGGAAGGTGGTAAGAAAGGGACAGAGGGGCTGTCAGGTCTGTGATGTCTCTGCTTGTATGAAATAAAAGATTGATTATGAGGTCACCAAAAAGCTCTAATATTTTAACTCATAATTCACATTTGTTGCGAGGATGCACTACTTACCTAATGCAGATAGATATAACAATAAAATAGTGCATAATAAGTCTTTTACAAATGACAAATAATTGGTGTTGCCAACTTGTTCTTTTCCTCATGTCTAAAATAAAATTCAGCAAACTTCTCCATGGCAGACAAAAACCCTTTCCCATCTGCAATCTGAAAATCTGAATATTCTTATGGTTCAAAAATGGGATAAATTATATCCTGTACTTGTTAAGACAGACAAGCATCTCATTGAAGAAAAATAGGGAGAAAAATGAGAAAATGCTGTAAAATCTCATGATCTTAGGCCATCACCTTGTAGCTTTAGCAGCCTGTCTGAACTAAGGGCCAAAAATGTCAGGATTTTTAAATATCTCAATAAAACCTTTCATCAGCTTAGAAATAGCCCAACTGCCCCCTCTTTTATACATCCAAATTTAAAAATAAATAAATATATTAACAAATAAGAAAAAAAAATTTAAAAAGGCATTTTATGTAATTAGCAAGAGCACAGCAAGTGATACTGGGGTTAATCAGGAAGAAACAGAATGTGTGCTTGTATCCTTTGCTTAGATGCTACTTCCTTTCTTTTCTTCTTCCTGAAAGAAAAACTTCTATCCTATATGCAGGGCGCCTGGCACTTTTTTTGCATTACATTAATACAGAACTCTATTCCTGCACAAATAGGTGAGCTTTCTGTTATCAGAAGACAGAAAGAAAATAGTCTCTTGTATGAATCATTTTCACTGGTGCAGCTAATCTCCACTGGATCGAGTCACTGGGAGATACAGGTAAATCACCCACATCCACTGCTCTTTGTAAAAAGGTCATTTATCAGATGCTGTGGTCTCATAATGCCACTAAGCAGCTATTTTTTTATTACCCCACAGTAATGCACAGAGACCCCAGTCACCCATAAGGAGTCTTTGAGCACGTCCTCTTCATAGGATGCCAATGCGCACAGGCAGTTGTACGCCAGACCTCTTTTCATCAGGGTTTGTTCACAAAGCATGCTCAGTGTTATATAATGCAGGGCTGGCAAAGCTGGCAGTATCCTTTTTTGTAGGGGGGAAAAAAAAAGAAAAAAGAAAGAAAGAAAAGATGGTCTGAGGTGGAGAAAAAAATTGAAATATTTTCACAGTTCAAAGAAGAACTTCAAAAAGATTTCAGAAAGTAATACCTTGGCTGCACTCCAAAGCACTTCTGAATTGACTGCTAAAGGATTAAGTCTCCAGTAAAGACAAAATTATCTGTGTATACGCACACACATGAACACGAACTCATTCAATATATGTCTAAAACCCTATTCAAAAAACATTAAATTATTCAAACAGGCACAGCCATGAAGGCTACAGACAAAGTGCCAATTTCTTAATAACTGTTGCTTTGCTTTTATGTCTGAGATTCCTATTTTTCCAATACCATAAATATCTGGCAATGGGATATTGTCTAAAGGCACAGATGGTTCTTTTCTTCTTCTTTAGCCTCATAAAGGTAAATAACAAGTGTAACTGTAATTTGTTAACTACTAAAATCAGTCTTTGGCCATAATGTGAAGTTGCCTAGCAGCTTGGCAAAGTGGTCAGGTGACCCACTAACTTCACACTGTCTTATTATTTATTAAATGGCTGTCTTCTGCACCTTTTAATGAGGACATGGAACCAACAATTCAATATCCATTCCTCATGACTAAATACTTCATCAAAAGCTCTGTGCCATTCAGTCAATTGTTAGTTGCGATGAGACAGTGAGGAAGTCCATGTTAAGTATCTAAATGTCTCACGTGGAATGACCAAGAATGAATAAGGATTTAATGTCAGCACGTGATATTTAAGATTAATATGAGAATAACTCTTCCTGTAGTTGAACATTATTAGTAGCCAACAATATTCTAAATATCCAGTGATTATCTAACAAAGACTCAGTTCAGCATTCTGAACTGAGCCTCAAGGTTTGAGCTTGCCTCTGCAGTTAAGCACAGTCACTAACGTGATAGAGGTTGCTGGTAAAACTAGCACAGCTAGATCAATGCATTGGCAGGCACATTTTGGTTGAAGACAGCGGACACTTTGGCAGCTGCATGAAGGAAATAGATGATTTTCTAAGGATTTTCAGCTGATTTTTTTTTTTTTTTTTTTTTTTTTTTTTTTC
>NDXB01009427.1:14355-36075 GCA_002631895.1 Agapornis roseicollis
TTTTTTTTTTTTTTTTTTTTTTGCCAATTACTCAAAACTTTTCCAAATATTTAAGTGGTGTAGATTTTCTATATAAAGCACCACAGGAAGATTGCTGGAGGAATTCTGTCAGGGTCAATCAAGTGGCCGAAGACAAATACTGAAATGTAAGCTTAGCATGGCTCACATGGTTTCTTTTGGTGAAGGTTGTATCAAGGTCTGTGATTGAAATATATAGAATCAGAAGATGGGGCTTCCTGTTTGGGGTTTTTGTAACCTTGTGTGGTGAAAAAATGTATTCAAGGGAAGCTTGAGAACAGTCTGTGAAATGACACCACTTGTAATCACTGTGATATTTTACCACTTTGTTATATCATAGGACACGTCACAACTTAAAAAATAAATGAAAGGATAAGCAAGCAAGAGAATGTTCCATGTCTCCAGGCCAAGTAGACATTGACTGCTCCATTTTTAATTTTTTCCATATTTAATTGTAAAACTTGATATGTTACCCAGAATGTGAATGTGCATAAGGGAGTATCTCTGGGCAAAGCTGCTCAGAACTGTGCATCTTATTTAATTTGAGGAAAATGAATTTTCAGCACAATTAAAATTATCCACGTGGAATACTGAGAGGCTATCATCACTTTCCATGAATAAACTATGGAAGTGTTTTCTTTAGAGTGGTTTAGTTATTAATCTGAATCTGTCTCTGCCTGATGAAATCTGTAGTTTGGATGCTTTGAGTTTACTGTATTCTCTGCAGGCAAAGACTTGTAGCTAGACCTGTATGTTCCTCTATGCCATGGTTTCCTTTTTTCCATTTTCTGTAGAATAAAGGAGGGATCTGATGTGCCCCACTCACCATTTGCAGCAGCAGGTTGGAAAGTACATTATTGCGATGCTGGTGCTAAGGTCAGGGGGGCTTTGTGGATTTAGCAGAAGGAAAAATTCTGATAAAATCTATGAGACATAAGAAAATGTGAGATGTTTATTATCTTTGTGTAAGCATTTGGAAATTGGGATTTATCATAGCACTATTGACACTGTATTAGCTAGAACACCTGCTGAGAACAAGATAAATGGCCAGTCTAAACTGAACATGAGGCTATTACAAATATGATGGATGGTCTCACTGCTTTTGGAGACTAGCTTAGAACTGCTGGAACCCCCAGCTATGCTTGTTGTACTTCCAAATCACCATGTGATACTAGCGGTGAGCTACTGAGGCATGTATTACATGACCTGCCTGCAGACTGCATAATTAGTAGAGAGAAATACATTTTACATTCTCTTTTTAGTCTAAAAAAATGAACTTTCAAAACATTGATGTCATTTAGATGAAGTAATTCAAAGCCTCTTTATTAAAAAACCACCATTCCACATTTCAAGGCTAGGCTCATTAAAGGTGAGTGTGCTTTAATTATGCGTTGTAATTTAGACCACAATTCAAGCATTCAATTTTTAATTCGGCCACTCCAGTCTTTTGGTGTTTGGATAGAAAAATAAAAATAAAGAAAAGTCAGAAATCAGGTTCTGCTAGCTACAAGACAATAAATTTGACAGGAGGATTGAAAAAGGCACAGATGACATTGGATTGTTAATAAAACACAGTATCACTTGCATCTAAACTCAACAAAATCAGCCGTCAAAAGCTTTTGTCCTTCTGATGTCAGTTCAACAGATTGCTATATTAATATGCAAATGTCACAGATCACAGTGACATTTGTACTACCATTTTTATTAATGGTATCAGTATTTTTTGGAAGTCAATTCCGAACACAGGCACAGGAATAATTTAAAACATGATTTAAAGAGCACAGGGCGGTAAATAACAAAAAAAAAATATTATGGAAAAAGGCCATTCACTTTTGCTCACAAACTGCTTTCATAAGCCTCCTAGAGGAACACACAGTCACAGTTGGCCCATGCTAATGTTCTTAATCATTTTTATTCCATCTATGTTACCCTAGACAACAATTTATTCTTGAATTTGGAAGCCGAGTTTTCAGATTTGCATCGAAGTTTGGGTAAGGATAAAATATGTCGCAGGTGGCTCAGCATTACAAAGGTCTTCTCAGTGACAAGCTTCTCTGACGGGAATGTTGAGTAGATGATGTGGGTGAGATCTTGCTTCTTCCCACATGCCTAATTTTGACCGATTCCAGGGAATTTGCTTTCAGGATACTATCTGACCTTTCAAATTCACTTCACATTCAACGCAGCCATCATGTGGAGCAGGCCAGCGGTGTTCTGAGCATGGTGTCTGCAGTCAAACCATCTGAAACCTGCAGCATATGTGACAAGTATAGTTGTTAGGTCTAAATGTCAGGGAGTAGCACGCAGCCTTCCACACAGAAGAAAGGGGTGCAGGCTTCTGCACCTGCCAGCTCAACGTTTGCAACTGTCTGCTGCAGCCCCAGTGGCTACAGGGGTGCTAAGCAAAATAAGTCAGAGCTGATTGATCCCTGGCCCTGAAGCATACTGGCATGCCTCAGCTTGAATACCTACAGCTAAAATCCCTTACTCTCCAACACAAAGTAGTCATACTTGCATTGCCTTTGGGGATGGCTCCCAGCCCATGCTGGCCCTTGACCAACACACAGGAATTGGTTGAGAGACTCCTCATAGGCATGCACCAAAAGTCATGCCAAGAAAGGACTGTGCAGACAATTTAATTGTACAAACTGTATTAGGTCTGTTTAGTTTTACAGGGTAGATAATGGAGGATCATCCATGCTTGAGCAGTGAAGGAGGGCAGCATGACCTCTGCCATCCCAGATAGTCTCATCCATCTGCCATGACCTGGTGCTCCCTTACCTGCTCTGACCTGGGCATGCCCCCAGCTTTTCCCTTTCTAAGCCCCTTCCTCCCTTTCCTCTCTATACAGAAGGGTCTCATCAGTTTTTGACTTAAGGCCCCTCAAGCATAGGCAGCACTGAAGGAAGCTTAACAAACTGCACAAACTCAGCCCCAGTCAGATTCTATGGAAATCAGTTTCCTGGGGGAAAAAAAAAAAAAGCTGCTGAAGGATTAGCTGCTGCTCAGTAATGTCAAGAAGTAATTCAGACACACAATGTTGGCTCTCTGTTTCAAAAATGCCAGGCAAGCCACAGCAGCTAGTATTTAAAGCTGTGCAGAGTAAAATACGTTGCAGATTACTTTCAAAAACTCTCACAGTAGATTGAACAAATTGTAGCATTGCCAGATTCTGCAAGACAGAAAATCTGAGCTATTTGAAAACTGTTTTGCAGAGGAAAAGAAGAAAAGTAATGTGGAAATATTTCATTTACAGCGTCCAGTGTTTGAAAAAGATTATTTTCTTAAAATATACAGAAGTTCTCATATTAAACATTGTTGAGATGGCATCTTCCTTAATGTCTTCTTCATAAGAAAAAATCTGACCAGACCAGCTGATGGAATTCCTTACTCCTTGAAACTGGTGGGTTTGAGATTGGCAAGCTAAAGAAATTGAAAAACTTCTATGTTAGACTGAGCACAGGACTGTGCTTGAACAGTGGTGGGAACATGATGATCTCGCGTTTGCTCTGTATTTTAGTGCTATGCACAAAAGCAAAATTTAATTCTGTTCTGGCCTCTTCTAGAGGAGACATGACAATAGGTATCAGCTGCAGTTAAAGATTCAATGAAAGCTTGCTGGAAACCACAGCAGATAGCATCACCAATCCATAGATTAGCATTTCAGTGTTATTATTCTTCAAGCTGTGCAGATGGTGATTTGCTTAGTGCCTGCTCTTTTCAGGCACTGGCCCTAGTTTTAGGCACTATCTATGCCTTATCTCATTTGCATCATTTTCATCCAAGATAATAGTCTTCAAATTTCAAAACATTTTCTAGATCAAGGGTGCCAGAATGACCTAGATAGTGTCAGACATCTGGAGAAAAAGGACAGACAGCTGGAAGTGCTGTAGATTATGCTCAAACTCTGAGTTTTCCAGTCCTCTCTGGTTTAAAACTTGCTTCTCTCCTTAGTAGAGGTATATACGTCAGTGTTTTTCTACACTTCTGAATCAAGTGATGCCAAGAGCTAAGCAGATTACTTTCCAAATTGCTCAAAGTGGTTCTGGGCTCACTACTGAATGGGTGTTACGATTTCAGGATCAGACTATTGATCAGATAATCTCTACTGTCCTAAAAGTGTGTAAATCTTTTAATTTATGAAGGCTATTCTGTTGATACATTTTTGTGGACACTACAGGATTTCAAAGCTTGCCAAGAGGTTGATGTCTTGAAAAAAAATTGTTGGCAGCTTGATACAAAGACTCAGGAGACATTGTAGATAAAAGGGGGAGGCAGGTGCAGGGAACAAAACCTAGCTCAAATGACTGATTATCCATCACATATGGCAGGGATAGGAGATGGTACAGCCAAGAGAGCAGCAACATCCAGCAGCAGTGTATGGGCTACGCATGGGCCTGGTGTGACCACAGTTGCCAGCCTGCATCAATCTGCTGTTGAAGAAAACAAGCTTTCAGATCCTCCTGCTTCCCCTTGTGCTTGGATGAAATGTTCACCATGATCCTCATCAACAATTCTGCAGAAAATGATTCCTCTCTGTTTTTACCCTGCCCTTTAACTCAGTACAGTTCTTCTCAGCATGATGTAGTGTTCAACCCAAACACAAAGCTGCAGTCAGCTTCTCTGCCAGAAATTTTATCCTGATTTTGAGCAGAAAAGCTACAGTAGGCTCAACTGTTTTCTCATGAAAGTTTCATCAAAACTGAAAAAATTCATCAATTTCTTACAGTTTCAACTAATTAGTTTCCAATCAAAACTCTTTTCTTAAATATTTCCTCAGTCAGTGCTATCTAAAAATAATATTATCAGGTACCATGTAGTACATATATAAGCCTTGGAATCTGCTGAAAGAGCAAGGTTATACGACAGCCTTGGGATGTGGGGTCATCATGGCACTGGTGCCACATTCAGATCCTAGATCTGAAGTTTACCTCCTATTCACAAATAAACATACCTTTTCTTCAAAAATACTTGATTTGGGTACATATCCATGTTGTAAACACACGTAGTTTAACTAATTTGCTATTTGGTCCAAGGAGAAAAAAAGAAAAGAGAAAGTAGACATAATCAGAAGAAAAAACGAAACCCAGCCCAAACCACTTTATATTGTCTCTTTCCAGAAACTCTTGATTCTGTGTTAGTATTTTTCTTAACATTACAATAGCTAAACGTTCAACTTCCTGATTTAAAGGTCTTTTACCTAAATTTCCTTGTACTTAAATGTCTAAATGTTTAGAATAGTAAAATTGTTTTGTTTTGTTTTGTTTGCTTTTTAATCTTCTTTATATTGTGGCGGTTTTTTTCTGGGGAAGAAAAAAATAGTTCATCCAGCCTGCAAGTGAATTGAAAATCCAATTTACCACTGTTTGCTCTGCTGATAGCTGACTTTCTGCAATAATATCATCTGCCATTCACTTTACCTTCTACCAGATGAGAAAAACTGTCATTTGTAATCCTTCTTCTCTTTGTTGGAGAGAGGGTTGCCCTCACTGTTTCAGGGATGGCACCTGGCACAGCGAAATGCCCGTTCTCCAAGTGCTGCTGGACTTAATATAATAATAGATTTAGTATCACTAAAGCGCAACCAAACAGCTTTTCTCTTGTGTAATAATTACATGAATAATGAGAAACTAGAACATGATCTTCAGATCAAGTACTTTCAGGGAGCTTCTCTGTGTGTTTAAATCTTAGTAAAGCATTCATTTTACTCTTGTGAGGCAGCCATTTCAGATTAGAACTACTTTATCTTGACCTTAGTTTCATAATGCAGTCAAGATTTTGTCTTCTTGGTTTTCATTAAACTGCACAGAGTCTTCACTTTATTAAACTGTGATTCACTTAGGTTAAGAGATACAGGACTCACATCAGCATGTGAATATTTCCATGTTGAAATTACTTCTGCATGCTCAGAGCAGTATTTCAGTTTTTAATAATTTTAAGATTCTTTCCAGTGATAAGAAATCCAGCTTCTTACTGTAACACTTGCCTACAAGCTTTAGCAGTAAACATCTTTCTTACAAAAATAAGAACATTAAAAAGCATCATAAGGCGTATACACAATACTCACCTAAAGATACATGAATGCTGCTTGATCTTGAATACTCTTGTGATCATCCAGTGGTTACAACACAGGGCTATGTCCTGGTTCTAAGTTTTTTTTGGACCTTCTCTGAAATCCTTGCTACATGACATTCACACATGAAAGGATAACACTGATAACATCCCAGTTGTGAAGTGCTGCATTTCTTGACTGTATCTGAGATCCAGTTCCTTAAGGTGCCCATTGCAATTTCCTGAGCATTTGTAGACTAAAATGGATGGTGTGAATTCTCAATACTATATGCACAATATGTTGCAGAATAAACTCCAGAAATGGAAAGGACATTCACTAAGTGAGTGAATTAAAATACCTTTGTAAAAACTTTTGATGAGGGTGGCATGTCTCTCTGGGCCTGATCCAAAGCTTATTTAGCTCAGTGCCTGGTGCAAAGACTGAATATATAGGTTTTAGATTATACTCTGCATCTTTGTGGAATCCTGTCAATCACTTCCTTCCTTCAGACAATCTCAGTTTCATTTATCTGGTACTTGCTTCTTGTCGTGTCTTAGTTCCCCCTTTTGTTTTGAAGTGCCTGTCGCATTTTGTCTCCTTACTCTTCACAAAATACTTCTGTTGTGTTCTCTGAGTCCAGGATAAATTTAAAAATAAAAAGGTTGAAATATTTGTTCTCACAGTGAGCAGTATGTAGTTTTATTCACAGAGTTTAATAATAGAGCAAAGAAGAAAAGCAATGACCTGATCTGAACTACTGATTCTCATCTTTGTATGGCTCAGCCCCACCTGAGAAATGCCTTCCTGAGGCTCAAAGTAACATACCACAGTGAGTTCAGCTCCTGTCTCATTTCCACAGGCTATCTACTGCCTTGGCTTCTCAAAGCTCCCCTTCAGATGTGCAGGGCAGAAGCAGCTGCGCTAGTCTCGCACACCCCTTATCAGTTGGGAGTGGTGTGGCAAAGATCTCATTCTTGCAATACAGAGATTATACTGCTGTAACTAACTTACATTGTGGGAAGTCATATCACAACAAGTAGATGTCAGCATGCTAGAGAGAACTTGGGTAATATTATAAATAACGATAATCAAAACCTTGTCTTGCTTTGAACTGACATATAGGCGGAAAAAGCTTATCAGAACAGATGGCTTGATGTATGCAAACAATACTTTATGAATATATGATTAGACACGACAGTCCTTATTGTTTCGCACACCCAGATTCTGATGGGAGAAGCAATACTAAAATTTTGAATTGTGAATACGTCTTTTTCTGCAAAGCCCCTGAGTGGGAACCTAGCATATATGGATAGCTCCCCTGCTGGTCTGGTTACATCAGAAACACAGTTACAGTTACATCTGCCAAGAGGGCCTGCTTGCACTATGTAATCCACTAAGGTGACATATCAGTGCAGCACCAGCTGACACGATACCCTGTGCATCTCACTCTAGACATACTGTCCAAAGGAGCAGCGTTCACGCTGGACACATCCAGAGGATTCAGATCCATCTCTAACCTTGGTAGTTCACAGGAAAACAGTTAAGACAGCCTGTGAAAAAACGGCAACCATCGTTCATTAGTCATTCTCAGAATAATTGTCAAGTATTTGACCTGACTGCTGTAAAACTAGAGCTTATCCCATTAAGAAGTCAAATGCATTGTTCTATACCAAGAGCTGTTTAGGACAGCCATGGCCAGCCTCACATCAGCAGATCTTTGTCCAATTTTAGCCAATATCAAGGAATGTAGGGAGGTCAGGGAAGCAGAATAACAGTTTAGAAGTGATTTTTATTAAACAGAAATTTTGGCATCCTCCATTTCTCCAAAGCCAACACTACTACGCAAATAAAGTCATAAAAATGATGATGAAAAGACAAAGGACAAGGAACACTTTTTGTGTGACATATGCAATGGAAGTTATAAATGTGCTGGTTTTTCTACAGCTGAACATAAAAGCAGAACCTTCCTCATGTCTGAATATCTTGTGACTTTTTTTTTTTGTGTGTGTGTGGATACTTCTTTGTGTACATTGTCAGTATGTAGGGAAAAGAATCTGAACTATGGAATCAAAGTGTCTCAAAATAGCTAAAAATATAACAGTTGTCATTCTACTTTCAGGAGAAAAGATGGGAAATATGGGAGAAAACTGGCGTGTGGTTATTGTTACAGTAGCTTTTTTGCATGGACATCATTTTGCCTGTTGTGGGTGGGGAAAGATCACACAAATGGGAGGTATGTAAGTGTTGTTGGAATGAAAATACATTCATAGTACATTGGCACAAGTTTGCTTTCACCAGTTTAAAAAAATATCATTGCCTGACAATAATACAGAAAATAATTAACAGTACTGTGTCTTTCCTCTTGACTGCGATGCAACACTTGGATGTGCGCACATAAACTTTAACACAGGTAATGAAATGACAAAATGCTACAGTAACATGTTAATTAGATTTGTCATTGGCACGTCAGTCTTCTGTAAGTCAGGTCATAGTGAGTTGTCACATTACTGAGAAAAACTGCAGTACTGTGAATGAAAGATTACCATAACCTGATCTTGCAGTGTACTTCAAAAAGGGTGAAAAAATTATCCTGTTCGAACAGGGGCCCTGAGACACATAAGTAATGATTTCTGCCTCCACAATTAGACATGGTATCCTTACTGTTCCATGCTATTTGGTGGAAATTGTAGTGTAAGCAGTTTTGAATTAAGAACATGGATTATCACTCTTTAGAACTGAGGGAGCAATTGATTCATTCAAATAAATACACCTTCTAACAAGTAAAATTAGGGAATGTGATTAGTTTACAAAGAAGAGCTGAAATGTGAGAAAGATTTACACTCTCTATAGATTTCTTATACCTTATGAGGCTCATTTTACTGACATCATTATTAAATAGAAATAGGTCCCTGCAGGCTTGTTCTTAATTTAAGGGTGGCAAAGCTGAGAAACATAGTACACAAGGAAAAGCTTGCAGAGCAGAAATGAATGATTACATAAAGAAATAGATCCTGTGGTGTGAAGTTTCATATCTGCACAGTCTGCTCATTTCATTTCACACCAAGCCTACAATTCAAGGAAGTTATTGTCAAGCAGTGATAAGACATCAAGTAAGGCTTGTAACTCAACAAAAGAATTCATTCCTAGTCCAGCTAGTCCTTCCTAGCAGAAAGGAGAAGTGAAAAGAACGAACAACCATGTCTTGTGCATTAACTGTGGATTTTATTGTAAACAGGGAGAGCTGGCAAGGAATAACAACCTAGCAGCATGTCATGCTGTGTGGAAATGTTTTTAAATGCTTCCATGCTTATTGTATAATTTCTCTCCAAATAATAGGCTCCCTAACTTCTTTGAGAACATTTCCTCTTTAGAACTCCCTTTTTAATATTACATTCATAATCCCAATTCACTTAAGGGAGTTAGGTTTTATTAATTTTTGAAATACAAAATAAAGCAAAATCAATTAATAGACAATGTGCTTTGTGTTAGAATCATAATAAAATTCTTCTCAATTTGTCCATTAGACTTGTTTTGATTGTGAGAAGTGCCTTCCTTGTTGTCTTCTCTATGTGCAACGTAAACTGCAAGTTCTCATCAGTTACAATGGCAGGAATATCCCCTTCTAACTGCCAATATTCCCACCACTGTGAAATGCTTCTCCACTGAGAGTTCTGTGGGTGTCATTAAAGAATTTTAATTATATGCCACACATATGCTACAGTCTCCAGCTGAAGCCTCCGTACACAGGCTGCATGAACTTAAAACCCAATGATTTAAGTATTTCATTTTGGGGGTGTTTAAAATACTGTCCCAGATACCAAAAGCCTCCAAATGACCATTCTCACAGTTCTTCAGAGTTCTTATGAAATGAGGTGTAATACAGTGATATCTTAAGGCAGGCAGACATGGTGGGTTCTCATCCAAACTTTGAGCACTATTTAATGGCACAAGAAGCACTGAAAGTTAGAACCCAATTCTAGGAAAATTCAGTGACATGTTTTGGTCATTGAGAACTATTTGGAAGAACAGAAAACATTACATGAAATAGATAGACAGCAAATGTACCTGCAGTCAACGATGAACTAGGATAAGGTCCAGATGTCTTCACTGTTTGTTATGCCTTTCACATAGACTTATTCTAGTGTGTTGCCAATCTCCACTAAAGGACAGAGTTTTCTTGTGTTCAATCATTTTAGTCACTCAAAATACCTGCAAATCACAGCACGTATGATCTAGCTGTAAATTTTAAAGTCCCATCTGAAAAATCTCTGGGGCATATACTACATCAAACACAAAACCAAACCCATCTGTTTCCAAAAAGATGAAGGGTTGGCTAGTTATCTGTCTAGGCTGTTATGCCATGAATGTGTACATATACAGAAAAACATAGGAAATGGGTCCATTTTCTAAAATGTGAACAATATGCATTTGAGACATACTGAGGAAGGCATATTAGCAAAAAAATGAACAATCAATGTGCATTTATCATATGGAGATTATCATTGGATATTTTACCTTTATTCTTTAACAAGTGTAAGCAAACTAAATTGTATTAACCAACAGCCATATTGCATCAGAAAATCTAAAGAAACTTTATGACAGGAGGCACTGGTATTTAAGTACAGAGCTTTTAGTTTTAGGATTTAAAAAAAAAAAAATAATTAATGTATATTTTTGTATCTGAAAGACATTAGCACATTATTGTCTAGTTTCACAACACGAAAACTGAAAGAAAACTATTTTCATTTAGCTACCCAAAGATTTTATACTGCCATTATCCCTGAAAGCATCTGAGCATTCTTCATGTAAAGGTGACTGAAAGAGAAAAATCTCTTTATGTAACTGCAGGTATTTTTAATCTTGCAGAGCTAGAAACCTCTTATTGAGGATTTTTTGGTAGGAAATGGATGTTATTCCTGATTTGCCAAGGAAAGATGGAGCATGTGCTTACACTGTTCGCATGTTTATTTGTCTATGAGTCCCTGCTGTACTAGATATTGAACAAGCTGGATCATTTCACTCATACCTAATGAGGCTTACAGCCTTAAGTAAGTTGTGATAAGTTTCAAAAACATCAGGAACTTGTGGAATATGTGCCCAAATCCCACCACAGGGAAGCAGATGAAATTTGTCCATCCCACATTCTGTTGGACAGCAGTATGCCATTCCATCAGCAGTTACACCAGCTCTGGCCTGACAGCCCGAGCATAGCTCCATGCCATCCCTGGCACAAGTGGTATCTTCCCCAGAGGTATGGTGTAGGAGTCACAAGGAAGAAAGGTGTTTTTGTGAAGTGAGAAAGGGGAAGTGAAAATTGGGACAGCAAAAATAGGCAACTTCATTCGGTTTCATCATTTCATTGGAAAACTTGTTTAATTTTCATATTCGGTTTTGTTGCTTCAGGGGCAGAACTTCTGTGCCTGTTTGGGCTTTTATTTGCTGGCTGAGCTTTTTAAGATTAACAGTGCTGTGAGTGTGAATATAGAGTGTGAACAGGCATGATGAGTGCTTGAAACTGCAAAGTTGATGAGAGCTGAGGCTGCTCGGCAGTGCCCAGAGGAAAGTGGTTTGATACAGGAGAATGAGCACTGGATTGGGTCCCATATTCCACTTCCAGTTCTCCCATTGATTTCCCACATGGCCTTCAGAGAGACATTTTCCCCTTCATCCACGGATGGTAAATACAGAATAACAAGATACATTTCCTCTCATAGCAGCAATATAATAATAAAAGTTTATGATAAATTTGGGTACTGTTGTGAGGAATACTCCAGAAAGGATCATGAGGAAAGGAATAGTTCCACATGGATTCCATGGTATAACCACTAGTTAAGTAACAAGGATAAAAATAGTGAACATATGTTGGATTTACTAAGCATACCCCACTATACCGAATGAAGCTGGGAACAGGGGAAGAATATGGAAGATTGGCACATATACAGTACCAAATTAAAGTTGGATGGACAGCCTCATTTCTGTCATTTCATAACTTAGAATACTCGGCTTTTCAAGTGGGATATTATTTCCTAATTAAATAAAAATTTAGTTTCAGTCACTTGAACTGTGAAAAAATAGTCTACTAAAAGTACCTGCCAGAGTGGTTAGAATTTGCTCTATGTAGAATGGGCAGCAGCTGGTGGTGTTTTAAACAAAGAGATTACAGATTACTGGATGATGAATTCTTCAATCCAGCAGATGAGTGGCATGGGAGAAACTTCCATTGCATCATGTGGCCACCTGAAGACTCTGCTCTCAGCAGCCATTTTATAAAGCACTTCAAAATGTTAGTTTTGAGGCATGAGTCTCAAGTATCATCTCAGCTTTGCTACACCAACTCACATATTTGACACGAAGCATATCCTAAGTACTGTGTTGGACTAAGACTGGTTTCTTGTCAGCCTTGTAGCTTTCAAAAAGTACTAAATTTGCTCCAGCCTTCACTTCTTTATATATAGACCTTCATGGCAGTTGAAAAACTAAAGAATAATTGAAACTAAACCCAGGAGTCTTGAAATACATTATTACTTTCAAAAATCAAAATTGCTATTAGATTGAAATCAAATGTCAAACATACTGGATAATTTTCTGGGTGGAAGAAGCAGAATAGTAGGTCAGCTGGGGAAAAAAAGACTTGAGAAGACTTCTTTGAAGTAGTTCATAAGAAACTGCCAGAATAAATGTTTTCATTTAGGGGAAAAAGAAGGAAACAAAAAAAGCCCTCGGTTTGTAACTATGACATGTCATGTGACAAGCTGCTATTTGAAAAGGCTGTTTATGGTTGTTAAAACTTCATGCACATCTGAGAACCAGTTTTGGCAGAAAAACTCTCTGATCTGCATAACCTAACCCATCACATGTAAGAAAGAAAGTGTTTGCTAAGTCCAGCAAAAGGACGTAATGTTGACTGCAGCTTTGGGACATTTTAAATAAATGCCTTCAGTTCTAAATGGAAGTTCTGTATTTGCAATCTGTAACTCTTTCTGTTCTTCAAGTGAGTTTCTTCCTCTCAAGAACTGGATTCTTAAGTGTTTTGTATCTATTGCAACAAGAAACTCCAA
Organism: Agapornis roseicollis; assembly: GCA_002631895.1. Taxonomy (NCBI): domain Eukaryota; kingdom Metazoa; phylum Chordata; class Aves; order Psittaciformes; family Psittacidae; genus Agapornis; species Agapornis roseicollis. The sequence goes on from NDXB01009427.1 coordinate 27,484, forward strand.
AAGTAGCTCAGAAAAGCTGACATCTGAGCTCTATGATGAGCCAGGTTGCTGTTAGGAAGAAAATGTCCATCATCAGCAAGCTATGTATGAGGACCTTAGTATTTCCATCACCAAGACAAATCACAGACACAGAGCTACAGGCGCATGGAAAGGAGTTGGCTTCCACTTTGTAGTCTGCAATACTTTAGAGCACTGAATTTGCTGTGTGAATGTTTTTCTGTGTACAGAAATATATTTCTGTATACAGAATGTATTTCTGTGACAAAAGCTATTAGACACCTTTGAAATTGTTGAGGTTGTTACCAGCCGCCAGAGAATTAGATTAAACAAACATGGGGAAAAAAGAAACATAGATAAGCTATTGTCTTTGTTCCTCAGCTGATCAGCCAGGGGCCAAAAGCACTCAGCCCCCATTTCCCGGCTGCCAGATCTCCACCGACTGAGTGGTGCTGCTCCTCAGGAAGGATCTGGCACACAAGGCACATACAGCCAGAGGCAGGTCAAGAAGTGCAGCACTGTGATGAAGCAAACACTCAGGAAAGAGGATGAAATGGCTTCAAGGGCACTCTAATCCTGTTTTTCTCAGTGAATGATGAACCTGAAGACTGTTTTGTCTGCAAATACAAGTAGAGCAATTAGGCTTTATTCTCACACAGTCACAGTAGTCACAAACTGTATCAGCCTTCCAAGTATGTTATTTCCATGTTTTCCTTCAAAGACTGCTGAGTGGAAAAAAAGAAAAAAGCTAATATGATTAGCAAAATAAAGTTTTCTAAGGTAGATCCATCTAGCCTGCATCTACCAGACACTGTATTGACTCATCAACATAGACATGATTGAGAATTTCTAGTGCTTTCCCATACTTCAGTTTCAGAACTGGTTTAAAACAAATGAAAAGCGTTTGCCTAGGGCAGCTCATGTCTGGTTGGTGCCCCCTGTAGATTTCTCTCTTACCCAGCTGGAGAAGCTCTCAGTTGCTGCTAGACTAAATCCTCTCACCTCTCCCCTGCCTTCAGGGGCTCACAGCCTTGATACTCAGCTGTAGATGCCATTACTTAAACACCATCAAATAGGCCATTACCTAGTCTTAGTGCTGTCAGAGATCAAAATGACCATGACTTTCTGAAAGAGATCTGGTGAAGGCACTGTCGATGGGAAGTAAGGGCCTTGCATGGAAGGACTCCTGTTCCCTTCCTAGCAAAGGGGGTGGGAGTACTGAAGACAATGGGGGCACAACCAGTGAATGCTGGAAAAGGTGGTGGTGGCATTCGTGGAAATAAGGTCCCCATGCAAACTGGAGTGGACAGCTAATACGGGAAGGGAGAGTTTACAATTATAATTCTCTTGGTGTTTCACAAACTATTCTGTCTTGTTTACCTGAATCCCAGTCAACTGCTCTCCTCCCTCCTACCCTTCAGTCTTCAGACCTGAAATGATGCTCTACAAGAACTCCTATTTCACCACAGATCTGCCTGCCAATAACACTCCTGGGGATCACTGCACTGGTTCAATACTAGAATACTGAACCATTATCTTCTTTAGAGTGCTTATAATGAAGGCAAAGGATTTACTATTCTCATATGCTGAGAAAAAAACATATTTGCAGCGGAGAGAATGCAAAAGCTGTTTCTCTCAGCCTGTTGTCTACTTAGATAGAGGTTTACCGAAAGAAGTCAAGGAAGAGTTAATCAGATCTGTAGCACTTCCACTACTGCTTGCCTCACATCATGTGTTGCAGTCACAGCCTGAGATAAGAGAGTCTCTTGGTTCCGTTTCTAGCCGCAGCAGTATTGTATGCATTCACCTCCCAGAAACCAAAAATGTACAAAAGGATTTTATAAAAGAACAGAATTAACAGTAAAACAAATACAGTCCAGAATTTGGTTAACAGGAAGCCTGTAAATGGGAAACAAGTAAGTTTGACTGCCAGACAGCAGTCCAAGCTTCACACCCTTTATTTGCACAGATTGCAGATGAGTTAGTCCAAAGGAGATTATCCTATCCTCTGTGCAAGACCACCAGGCCTTGTGAGAGAGGCCTCTGTCTTTGACTATCAGGGCTCTGCCCAGATGCTGGCCAAAGACTGGGAAATGTCACTTTTTGAAGTGATTTCCTCATGGATGTTTTTTCTTCCTCTTCCAGACAAAAGCATGCATCCATTACTTTATTGTATAAACCATTATTGTATGGGTTTTAATAAAATCTTGATATTTATTTTTCTAGATTTTCCAATATATATTTTTGTCTGTCTAATAGTCGTTTTTCATGCAGGCATCCAAGCTACATTTTACAACTGACATAAAGCCAACATCTGTATTTCTGCAACCACATCTTTCAAGTATCAGTGGAATTGTCCTATATATAGGCTGTGTGTACATTACAAATTCAAGCCCACATAATACAGGTAAATTCATGATCAGGAGACAACAGTGTATCATATTGCCTCATAGGAAGTGTAGCCCTAGACAGGGTAATACTAACATATAATCTTAGCTTTCTGTTCATGGGTGCTTTTATGCAACTGATGGAGAGCATTTTCAGTGGGCAAAACCCAAGCATGCATTTGTAGACCATAAAGTAAGTTCCATGTCACATTAACTCAGTCTTCATGTGTATATGCTTTGTTGCCTAGTGTTTTACTTGACCACAGCAGTATTTTTTCATAGACTCCCAGCCCTGCTCCCTTACCTTGATCTCTACTGTTTGTATGTTACTATCACTAAAAGCAGTAGTCTGGGACATGTCCCTAGAAAACCACTGTTAAAAGAAAGCATTCAGTCACCTGTGCTGCTCGAGGCAGTACAATCTGTTATAACACTACTCCTTTACAGGACAGATTTTTTTTTCCCCTTGACTTTTGGGAAATGCTATGCAGGACAGAGGAAGTGTTCTATGCATCCTCTGCTTGATCAGAGAAGCACAGGGATACCATGATATGCAAATCTGCTCAGTCAGAGTGTCGAAGCAGCTGTGCTTCCTTGAATGCACACAGAGAAATCTTCCATGTGTCATACTTCTTCCACTTTCCCAGCTACTCACACCATCCCTTCAGCTATGAATTTCACTTCTAATGCAACTACAGGGAAGAGTAAACAAAATTCATCCCTCCGCTTCAGGCAATAATATGCCTCCTGCAGCTTTCCTGGCCTAACCAGCTGAACCTGTTGTTGTCCTTTCTTCACCACAGGCTGACAAGAAGGAACATGAAGAATCCCTCATCCACTTCAAAGCTCAGAATGGGAAGGTGAGTATAAAAGGTAGAAATCATGAAAAAAATATACTCAAAACCAAAAGGCCTAAACTGAGGTCAGGTGGAGAACAATATTTGAGGGAAAGAGAAATAAAAATAGAAAACAAGCAAACAAAAAAAGAGACAGAAAGGGAAAATGTTAAAGAATCAAAGTTGGTACGATAAAAATAGAAGGGAGATAGGCAAAATGGTATTGTAGAGGAAGTAGAGGAGAGACTAACATGGGAAAGATTAGAAGAAGCACTCTCGAAGGAAGAGAGATACAAAAAGACACTAAGGATCATGAAAATAAGAAGCTCAAACCCAGCTGCATCTTCTGCAAATCACTGAATTTTTCCAAGCTGTTCCACACAGACGTAAGCCAGCTTGAACAAAATGAATAATAATGAAATTAAGGCAAATTATTAGTTTAGGCAAGATCTACTACTATATGTTTGGCATGCTGTAATATAATTTGTACTGATCAAGCTATTAATCAAGAAAACTTTCTGTCAGATTTTGTCCCTGTATCTCTTAGTGATTTTTCTGTGAACAGATCATGAGTTTTATAGCCTTCTTTGATACTGATGTTGGTTCTAACTGCTCAAAATCAGTATGTGAGAAAAAAGCCTGCTTCTTTAGTACTGTTGATACCAAAGTTTAAGTACCCTGAAGTACTTGTATACAGTTTACTAAGAATAGTACAGTGTTCACTTAGTTGTCTGATATGATAACTCTATCCCAGCCAAAACTAGCACACCTATGTTCCCTTATTTTAACAAAATGAGGAGGAGGAATGCAGAAAGTAATGGGAGTAATGACTTTCTATGGCATGTAGGACAAAGGGTGGGAGGCAGGCCTAACAAATGGTAGAAAATGCCTAAAATTTTACCCCATTTATGCAAGGAAAAACAATTTCCCTAATGTTATGAGAAACCTGCAATCACAAGAAGCAAGCATTCCACTAGGCAGACTGTGCCTAGTCATCAATTAACACAACTCTTCTGTAACGTGGGAAAGTACTGTAGTCATTGTCTGACAGATAGGGAATGAAGACACAAAGACTGCATCTAAGACTGATCAACTAGGCTTCTGCATGTATATTAGACCACAGCCATATCCTTATGTAAGCATGTGACAATTCATTTCCATCCTACGTTTTTTTTTTGCAAGAAGGAGGGAAACTTTGGCACTTATGTTGGGAGAGATCTTCAGAGCATACCAGCCAAATCCCCAGGCTGAATGGACCATAGCTGTGCACGCAGGTAGATATTAGTCTAGATACAGTTAGAAAGGTTTGCCAGAACCCATATGGTTAAAGTACGTGTACCTGTAATATGGTTGTCTCGCATCCATTTTCAATTCCCCAGATAATGAGAATGTTGCTTGTTTGTCTATCTCACCTCTTGCCAGAGAACCTGTGCTGCAAAATAATCTAATTTTTGACTAGGTCTTCCCCTAGTTTACATTCTACTGCTAGAAAGTAAATACTAATTAGAACAATTGTCCTGAAGTTCCTATAGCATGACAATTTAAATTAAAAAATTCAAACCAAAATCTCTAAACATGATTTTTCTCCAAGAACCTTAGGTTTTTCGCCTCATTTTGCCAAACATCTATTATCTTCACCTGCTGCCCTTCACATTGCATGCACCATCTTTTTGAGACATGGAAGTAAGCGCACTCCAAGCTAGCTGAAGAAGTCTGGATTGAAGCCACTAATACAGAGCATAACAAAGGAGTTAGTACATAAAGTAAACTATTGTAAAATCAGGAGCAACTGATGATTGATAATGGATCAGTTACCAGATATTTTGACCACTACTTTGTTTCCTATGGGAAGCATCTCTCCATTGCTAATCAGGTCTTCACTTAGGCTCCTAGGTTGTGTGCACATGAGCTCTCGAGACAGTCACATAGCCCTCCCCTTTTGGAGCAGTCCTCATTGCTCTCTGGCATGAAATAGCTTGTGAAGGAATGTACATGACAACTAAACATTACAGGATGAAGACAGTAGCACTTAGCTGCACAGTTTTGTTCTCTGATTGCAAGGAGAGATGCCTGGGGCTGGGTGTTTCATTTGGAGAGCATGTTAATTTTCCAGCACCTACAATCTCTGCACATGGTACTACATGATCCAAGGGAAGCTTCTTCTATGTCAGGTTCTGACAATGTGTCCATTGTCTAACGTGTTTTTTAACAGTGATAAACGATATTAGACTCGATTAATTTGGGAACAGAAGGGAACCAAATTTAGTTGTGTTTCATGGGAATCCTGCAGATGAGGAGGCGGTTTCTTCCTCGGTTACCTGAGCCTTTTTAGCGTACCAGCCTACACAACGTCACTGCTGCTGCCTCTGCCCTCAGCCTGTTTGCTTAGGGCGAGCTCAGCACCGCCCTGCCCCTCTCTGCAGTTCCCAGTCTTATTGCAGGGTGTGCAAGTGCCAGGAGGTGCCCACGGTGCAAACTCCCTCTGCCCACAGGGCCCCATGCTGGCTTCTTGGGGTGGGGAAGCCAGCAAGCCTGGTCATGGAGACGTGACTGTGGGTGCGAGCGTGGGTTACTGGAGTGTGCTTATCAGCAGACATCATGAGAAAGTCCTTTGTCCCACGAACCTCTTTGCCATAATGTGCTTTACGAAACAGGAGACAACCCGAGTGTTTTCAAGTAAGGGGCGCTCCCGAGGCTTTACCGGGAGAAAACTTGGCACCAGTAACACGGGGCAGAGGATGCCACCGGTAGGGAGTTGGAACTTCACCGGTGTGAGCCCCCTTTTGAGGCTCAGCTCCGACTACAGCCGACCCCTCGCGGCCCAAGGAGAACAAGATAGCCTAACCCAGACACCCAAACCCCTCCATCGCGCCCTCCCCTTCCCACCCCCCGGAGTGGGCCGGGTCCCTCCCTCTGCCCCTCCCTGCTGCCCTCCCTCGGCCTTTTATAAGGCCGCGGAGTTTCCGTGTCCTGTGACTGCAGTCAGGTGGTTGTGGGGGTTTTCCTTCCCTCCTTCTCCTTTTCCTTTCCCTCCCCTCCCTCCCTCCATCCTGCTCCGGCTTCCGTGGGCCGGCCCAGCGGGGAGCGGGCTGCGGAAAGTTGGAGGAAAGTTGCCGGTTAGGAAAGTCGAGAGGCGGGAGAGTCGCGGCCCTGGCAGTCCGGCTTCCCCGCCGGGCCCCGAGGGAGGGCTGAGGATGGCTGGCGGGGAAGGAGCAGGCTCCGGCGTGCCCGAGTGTAGGGAGCATCTCTTCAAGGTGCTGGTGATCGGGGAGCTGGGCGTGGGTAAAACCAGCATTATCAAGCGCTACGTGCACCAGCTCTTCTCCCAGCACTACCGGGCCACTATAGGGGTGGATTTTGCGCTCAAAGTCATCAACTGGGACAGCAAGACCCTGGTGCGCCTGCAGCTCTGGGATATAGCAGGTAAGGACTGGGGCCCGGCTTGTCCCTGCAGGCTAAGCCCCGGTGGTCAGAGGCCTGTGAAACCTGGCGACCCGGGGCTTGGCCCCTGCGGAGGAAAGGGTATTTTGACTGAAGCCTGTCGTCTTGGTCTTCTCCTTCCCCTTATCGCCTGCAACCCTTTTTGTCTGCGTTTGAAACATAAGAAGAGAGAGGTGTCGATGTGAGAGTGAAGTTTTTGACTTTTTATAGGCTGTGTGTGCTCTAGAGTCTTAAAGCAGTCCTCCAAAACCTGCTTTGCTCTACTTCTTGGCTCTGTGGCTCTTCGCTTGCTCTTCCTGCTTCTGTTGCTTCTCCTGATCCATGTGCTTGAGGGCCTATGGCCTTGGTTGCTTAAATTACAGTTTGGTTGCTTAAACTCATTCATGGCTGTGGTTCTGTAACACTTCCAGAAAAAAATAAACGTCTTTTCCAAGTAGGTTATGTTTAGTAAGCATGCTTTACAGGCTAAAGGTAACTCAAACAGCTAAAATCGTTCTCAGAGAATGTATGCCCAAACTTTACATGTCTGGAATCACCTACTTAATGTAAAAGTAACTTGTGGCCTTGCAGCATGGAGTGAGGGAAGGGGACTTGCAGTATACTTAGTTCTACATGGAAATCATTGGTTTGTGTATCAAAAATATACTTTGAGCACATGGAAGCAGAAAAGCCCTGTTAATTTGTCCAAACTGCCCATCATTCCTTTGCTATGTATGAGACAAAACTGTTCTTTAACTCCTTTGTTTTAAGGACTCCAGCTATATACCTATCCTGGTTAATTTTGCTTATGCTGTGGTGTTAAATGACACAGAACAAATTCTATTCTTGTAAGAAACCTGTCATCTTAAATCCTTAATCATCTCAAGCTAATACTGCATTTCTGGTTTTGAGTGCAGCCCATATATTAACCTGCAGCTGTCTTCATCCCTCTCCATCATGTTCTGGATATCTCCTCAGATATGAAAAAGTAGACTTTGTTTCAAATGCTGGTGTTGAAATTTATATTGCTGGAAGGCACTAGGATAACAACTGGTACTTACTGTTTCCATGAACTATAGGCTTTACAAAGTGGAAGCTCAGTAAGGAGAAGTGTAACATGGTTGCTGTAATCCTGTGACAGGTCAGTTGAAGATTAGCTTCTGGCCTTTGTGCTTTAAAGGTTGTCTCAACATACTTCAGATATGATTCTTCAAACTAAAAAGCATGCTTCTCACTGCTATATGCTGGAACATACCAAAGAGCTTTCTGCTGCTGACCTATAGGGTAAACTAAAGTATTTTCTAATTGCTCTTTTGGAGAGCAAGTAAAGTATTGGCAAGCTTGCTTTTCTTGTGTGTACCTTTTATGAATCAGTTTTAACTTCTGTAAATCAATTAACAGTATTGGTGCAAGCTGCCACAATGCTCTGGATGTATTTTAGCAGGTTGGGAGTTCCAAAGGTTGAAGAAAGGAGACTGTCAGGATCCTGGGGTTTGGGAGGCTGCCACACTTGTGTTTAACTTCCCCCCAGCCCTTGGTTTCTGCGACTGGGGTAGGCCTTGCCAAAGCAATCTGTTCGAACAGGCTAGGCAGAAACTTAGCTGTAATTTGTAATGAAGTTTGGACAGACCTGTTTACATTATGGGAAGTCCTATCAATATAGCCATGCATTAATTTCAAGACTAGAAGATGGTATTTTTTACTCTCTATTACTGCCCTTAGTGTACTTTGAACACTGCAAAGTGAAGAGTGAGTTAAGAGCTGCTGATAAATCCCCAGAGGCTTGTGCCAATACTGATAGATAGAAAAATTATTTTTTTTCCTATTGCTGAAATATCTTTAACATTTTACTATGTGGTGTAATTCTGTATGAAATTCCTGACTAGTTTTTTTCCCTAGTAAAAATGAAAAAGGAAAATGCAACTGATTTGCAGTTTGCAGTCCAAACTCTT
>NDXB01009428.1:0-20568 GCA_002631895.1 Agapornis roseicollis
TGTCAAGGTCCCTCTGGATGGCATTCCTTCCCTCCAGTGTATCCACCCAACCACACAGCTCGGTGTCATCGGCAAAGTTGCTGTGGGCGCACGCAGTCCCACTGTCCATGTCAGCAACAAAGATGTTGAGCAAGACTGGTCCCAACACCGACCCCTGAGGGACACCACTTGTCACTGGACTCCAGCCAGACACTGAGCCATTGACCACAACTCTTTGCGTGCTGCCATCCAGCCAGTTCTTTATCTATAGAGTGCCCCACCTATCAAATTGATGTCTCTCCAATTTAGAGACAAGGATGTTGTGTGGGACAGTGTTGAACATTTTGCATAAGTCCAGGTTGATGACATCAACTGCTCTACCCCTGTCCATCAGTTTCGTAGCCCCATCGTAGAAGGCCACCAAATTGGTCAGGCAGGATTTCCCCCTAGTGAAGCCATGCTGGCTGTCACCAAGCACCTCATTGTTTGCTTGTGCCTGAAGATAAGGCAGATATAATGAGGAAAAGATCACAAAATTGTGTGTTGTATGAGACCAATTAAAAAAGTTTTAGAACTAAAATCAAAGTTATATTTCTTGTTTGGTTTAGGTTAATGTTGTTGAGTTATTTATTAGAGGAATATATAATATATATATACACACATATAGATATATATATAGATATATAGATAAATATAGAATATATATACAAATTATTGTTTGTTTCAGTCCATGTAAGAAATCTTACAGTGGTTTGAGTTATTCTTGGAGGTAGGCTTTTTGGCTGTTATTTTTTTCCATTCAGTCTACAGTAGAAGTCTTAAGTTTAAATGTTTGTTATTAGAGGAACAGCTTTCACAATGGAATGTGTCAGACATGTTAAGAAATTAACCGCTTATTTTACATTCAAGGCACCTGAATTGTGTATATATTTGTAGTTCTTGCACATTCAGATTAATTTTCCATTTATCTAGGAAGTTGTATTCTGAATTCCTGAAAATCAGTCTTTTTATCAGTCTTTACAAATACAGAAGTGCCTCTTGTTATTTCCCTTCACTCACTAGGCATGCCATTTTGCTTTGAAAATTCTAGTTTGCCTGGGAAGATCTTTATAAACATAAATAAAATTTTAGTAGCTACATATCACTAACAGGCATTTCTAGGTTAGATGTGAGTAGATATTATTGCATAATGTGTCTGAAAACTTGCTTGAAATTTTAAATTGCTAGAGGATTCATGAATGCAACATTTTTGTTTCTTTCCAATAAGAGTATCTCTATACAAAGCCACTAGATATTTCTGTGAGATAGGATAATCTTTAAAAATTGTTCTGTGAAGAAGTAGTGTCTATTATTTAATGATCTAGGTGATTTGGGAAGACAAAGGTGTTTCCAGATTGCATCTTTGAATTTACTCCCCGTATCACTGTAAATGAAACCTCAGGTTCTCATGCTTTGTGGAAAAGTATGTGCATCTGCAAGACTCACTTCCTGTTAAATAGATTTGGTGTTTGGGCAGGTTCACAGCTCAAATTCTGCTTTGCAAAGCACTGGGCACCGCTTCCTGCAATAGTTTAAAAGCAAAGGAGGCTGAAACAAGGTGAGGAAACATCTGTGTACCCACTGCTGTTATACCAAGCTCAGTGGCATTTTAAAAGCCCGTGTTTTGCGCCATTGTAACTGAACAGTTTATGGTAATGCATAGGACATGTGGCTGCAATATAAATTCTAGTGTGAAAGGATGCCTGGTTTCATTTTGCAGCAGAAAACAGACTTCACATGAGCTTTCGTCCATAGGTGATAGGCTCTTGAAGGCTCAGAGTGTTACTTTAAGGAAAATGCTAATGTGGCGAATTGGTACATTTAGCACTCATACAAAAATGCACCCTTTTGTGTAATATGCAGCTGATTGTAACAATTACGGATTCTACTTAATGGTGCCATCCTTAAACCTTCCAGTGTAGTACTATCTAGAGAATTTGTTACTGATGAAATCATTATACTGTTATAGAAATGAAACAGGTTGCTACTGAAATTACTCTCAAAATTCAATTGTGACTTCACTGGAATTATTCCCATGATAGAAGTTATATATATGTGTATTCCTTATTTTTATAGAGTCAATATTTTTATTTGTATGCTTAATTTTATTTTAGTATCTGCTATGTATACATTAGGTTTTGCTTCTCATTTTCAGTTGTGGTCAAAGATAACTTCAGTCCGATTCGCCTTTTATCTGATATTCTTCCATTCTTATTTCCTCTGTCACATGGATGAATAAAGCAGCATATTTCCTTACTTGAGACGTGCCCAGGATTGCTCAAATTAACACAATGAAGAGTCCTATTTTATCAATACCTGAATGATGCAAGTCATCTCAATTTCCTTTTGAGGGCTTCCTTAGAAAGAAAAACACGCTTTATAATTTCTTGCCTGCAAATCAGTTCAGAGTCCTATTATATTTTTCTCATCAAATCTCATGCCGTACCAAATATTTCTTTATAGGCTCCTGATTCCCCTCATCTTTGGTTCAGTGTCTGATTGAAGAAGAAAAAAACCACCAAAAATCTTCTTTCTTGAGTATACTCCATGATGATTAATTGAAATCCTTCATCAGAATGGGAGAATTCTGTGACTTCCCTGGTTCCCAAAGTGCAGTATATCACACCATGATTCCATGCCACCCTGTTACATTATCTCTGCATTGTTCTAGCTCTTATTAAAAGATGTGGTATTTCAACACTTTCAGAATAACAGCCTGATGTCCATCGGTAGTTGCACCATCTTTTCTTTCTGCTCTTGATCTTATAATATCGATTAGTCCTATAAAAGCTAAAAAATGCCCATGTCTGTTCATCAGATCCTCTCCCTGAAGTCACAAACCCAAGCCATAGAGGGGGCAGATGGCCATCAACCAGCACTTTTGTTACCAACTCTACAATAAGCTTGCCTGCTTGGCTCAGAGGAAAATGGTGCAGAAATAGCTTTTATTTCCCACAGTCTTACATTCCTTGCATTTTTCTCTCTTCCTAAAGCAGCAGACTTACTGAATGGTACTAAACTAATTTGATAATTATTGTAGTAAATTTGCATCAGGAAACTGGAAATTCATGAATCCATATTTTTAAAAACTTACAAGTATGTGATACATCCATACAAAATGTATTAATGTGTACTTGAACCTGGTACTCTCATTGTGCTTAGTAGTTGACTATTCCTCCTAAACAGAGAAAGCTTTACAAAGGAGGACAATGTTGTTGACATGGTTTAGGTAGTCCCATGGATTTCTATTATTTTGCTTAACAATTGCTTCCAAAGAATCTCAGATACCAGAAGCTGTTTGTTAGGAGCAAATACTGCTAAGACCATCATGCTTCTGTCCTACTGTTGTGAAAATTGCCATGGGATTGTTACCTTTCACCCAGGTGGTCCCCACTGATGGGCAGAAATGACCTTGGTTTAATGTTTCATCTGAAGGCAGGCAGCTCTAACTGTGCAGCGACATCCCCCAAATGCTCTGTTGCAGTGTCAGCATTGGATACATGCCCATGTCTCAGTCAGAGATGTGCATCTCTGACCTTCCAGCGTAAAGGCAATAGTGCTGCCAGCTGTGTTATGCTGACAGGCAAAGGATTTGTTTTTGAAATACAGAAGAAATTGAGCTAAACACAACACAGACTTCTACTATTAGAAAAATACATGGCAATAAACCTTCAGTTTCCAAATTATTTTGTTTTCCAGGTTGCTGGGAGTAATTTTCTTCATTAATGCAGTTCTGCAGCATGATCTATTTAAATTTTATCACAGACGAGTTCTTTTAGCTGAATAAAAGCCCTTTGAAAAACCTGATTTATGTCACAGTCACAGCATTAGAGCAATTCTGGTTCAGTGGCAAAGTAGTGGGGTCAAGGTCTTTGGTTCGCATTTTCTGAGTGCTGTGCATGGATTTGCATGCACACAGCTTACATTAGCACTAACAGAATTTGTACTTGTGGCCCCTGTGCAGTACTTTGGGAATGTAGCCCTCAATAGAGAAGTTATTTACAGCACTGAAGCTCATGTTGGGAAATATGAACAGCTGTGTTCCAAACAGAAAACACAGATCTGAAGTAAGACAAGCATACTGAAAATTATGTCCTGGCAGTTAACATTTGTATTTGTACACACTGCTATGCAAAACAGAAAGGAAATATTCTTTCAGGATTAATATGTTTTGCAGAGCTAATAGGAGAAAAAACCTGTCACTCTGCTAATTATGTTTTCCTAGCAGTGAGATGACCTCTTTATGTTTTTGAATAGTCAGTTGAAATCATTCCTCTAGAACCTATATTTATACAGATTTTTCGATTCTACTATTTGAAATTTTCAGTTCTAGTATCTGAGCACCTGCTGTGCACAGGAAGTGGGCACCTGGGAAAGGCTTTATCCAGAATTCTATTGTAGAATCCTTGCATTTACTTGCATTATGTCTAGAGCTGACTGGTAGCTAAATCCACAAGTTAATAGGACTTTGCAGAAAGAAATTTTAATTCATTTTAAATGTGACTGATGGAGCACATGCCAGTGCTTCAAGTTTTCCCTGCTGTGCTTCCCTGGAACCGATCTGCCTGTCTGTTTGCCAGTCCCTGCAGGGTGATGCCTGAAGGTCAAAGGCACAGCTCCACTGATCTCCATGTGTGGGGAGTAAATGGGACTTTTGCAGGATGCGCGATAATTCTCTAACTAAATGGACCATGCTAAATACTTTGCTTTCATACCCAGTTTTACATATGGAGAGGTTTGATGTAGGGAGGCTTTTGTTTTCAGTAACAGTAATATAACAAGGCCATGCAGTTCTTCGTAAGATCAAGTATCAATCTCTTTTTGCAAACTGGGAAAATAAGACCTTATCTACCTGAGATCACAAAGCAGGTCAGTGACAGATCAGACCACCACTCAGGCTGCCTGAATCCAAGGTGACTGTGCTGACCTCTAGACTTTTATTTTGCTATGCTTTCAGTGTGGTGGGCTTGTATGTCCAATGAATAATTCGTATTCCCAAAAGGATAACTGGTGGATGAAAGGCACAAAAAGTGAATTAGAACATAATCTTGTAAAATACCTCTTAATTAGTTTACATAATGAATTTTGCAATATGACTGCCTGTTAGGCTCAAAATTTTGGATGCTTCTTTAATATGAATATTTAATTTCTTAAATTTAATTTAATATTTATTAGTCAGGGAAAATATGAACTGACTGAAATGAGTGTTCTGGATAAGAAAGTTCTGGCTTTGCCATGGACAGCATAGATGTCACGGTCATGTTGTAGGCAGACTTCTTGCATTTCTTGATACGCTTACGTACCTTTGAATCTGACATAATTCCAGTAGGGTTGCAAAGGAACTGGGAGACGCCATGAATAAAATAACCTGCCCACTTTTAATTCAGACTTACTTGATGTATTTATGGCGGTGTATTGTGGTATAACTTCAACCTCATTCATTGTCCAGATTTTACCATTTCTGGTGCCAGCCAGAAATGTATAGAGAAGGTTGCTAGCACTGCTGCCTCATTTGCTGAAGAAATGGCAAGGTGTGAAGGATGTTATAGAAACAGAAGGCCAGCCTGTCATGATTAAGCATTGGGGCTAGCTGCTAGAGTCTATTCTTGCCTCTGTTACACAATTTCTGTATGATTCCAATCTAATCAAGCCATATTTTTACTAGCTGTGTGTTGTTTACTTTCTGAATGCTTAGTTTGAGACCCTTGGGTCTGATTTATGAAGTCCTCATCTTTCATGGAGATAGCTCAAGTCAATGAAAATTATCTGAATATACAAACTACTGAAGAATTCTAATTGCTGTAGGTTCTGTGTGTCAGTGAGTGTACACTTTGTAATTTAATTTATAACTTTCACCTTAATTTCCCAGACCCTTTTTGCTGAAAAAGGCTAATATAAGCTTTTCCTGTCTCTCTTCAGAATGCTAGTTGAGAAGTGAGGCAATACTGTAAGTACTTTTTGACAGCCCAGGCAGAAATTAACAAGTCTCAGAGCAGGGTGTGAATAGTGCTCAATAAATGAGGCATGGGGACACATTGACTAACAACAAGAAAACAAAGGCATTGAATAGCTGCTCATTATGTCAGTCAGTGCAGGCAGGGGTCCGGTGGAAAAAGTAGTAGGCGGTCTGGTAATTAAAGACAGTATCATAACGCATGCACACAAGGTTGCCCAATTAGAGCTGCACAGCAATCTTAATTCTGACACTTCCCTAAATTTTCAATGCTTGATTTTACACATGTAATGTTCCTTACCATATTTTTGGTGTATTTACATATATATGCTCCCCATTGCCTCCTTCATTGTCAAACTATTAATTAGGTAGAAGTACTGAGAAATGCAGTTACTTGGATAAACAGGGGTTTGCAATGAACCTTGGATATCATGCTGCAGAGCAGGGAGCTTCAGGCTGTCAGAGCTTTGAAGGGTTTCCATCAGTGGTGATGAATTTGTTTTCTTTGCTTAATAATTTTTAAGACGTTAGTTATGTTTTCAGTGCAGTCTCTTTTCTTGCACACTGTGTCACATTATTTCTAGTTCTGCATCTACATTTATTCTTCATGGCTTATTGATGATGGTATGGGTGAAACTTCTTTTTAATGAGGATTGTGCTTTCAAGACTCTTCTCCCCTGAGTATGAGTAGTCTTTAGCTATATCCCTCATTTTAGAAGATAATGTTATTTCATCCATTACTCCTTTTGGAAAAAATACACTGTGGAGCCAAATATTTTAGTTTCAAAGTTCAGATTTCTAATTGGCATTAGCTGCTTGTGTGATTTAGAGCTTTTCAGAATACCAGTGAAAAACTATTAACACTGAATTGGAAAAACAGAGAGACTGGGACAGGAGAATGATAAACAGGAAAGTGAAGAACGTTTATTCAGACTTTGTCTTGTGCAGACAAATAAATTACTTTAGTGCTTCAGTGATGCTACTGTCCTGCGCAATGCCTCTACAATTGTACTGTAAGTGGTCTACTTGAAGTAAGATGCTGTTATTCTGAAATATGTCCTCAGTTGAATGTGGATATGATCAAAGGTTGAGCAAGGGCTTTGTTACCTGTGCTTCCCAGTTGAGGAAAGATTCCCGGATGTCTAAATTGATGTTGTCAGATGTCAGGTCCCCTTCACCTACCTTTCAAAGAAAAGGTGTAATAGTTTGAATATAAAGATGTCTGAGTTAGAGCCTCCTTTGCCACCGTTCATTCCTAAAGACACCTCCCTTACTCCTGTACCTGTCCGCCTTCCCAGTCTGTCCCTTAGAGCTTGCAGAGTTAAAGCACTCCCATTTTCTTGTGAAACTACGTTGTATTTTTGCTCATACTAAATCTGTCTTCATAACAAAGGGACAGATGGTGTTGTTAGGTAATCTTCAGCATTAGTGTTATTATCAAAATACAAACCCAGAATTAGAAAGCCTGAAAAACTTGGGCTTTTTTCAGCTTATTGTCTCCACAAATACTTATTTTCCTTCCCTTTTCTAAGATTTTATCTGAAATAAAAAGTTGTCATGGGAAAAATAAATGGAGTTTTCTACATCAAGCCATGCAGACATCCTCTTTCAAGTGCTATTTGTATTTTGTTCCAGAACCAGTAGTTCTTGAACTTAGAGTTGAATGTGCTATAATTAAAGACTAATTCACAGGAATGAAGCAATTTTTATTTTTCTTTTCTCCTTAAAGGAAATGAATTTTTGTAGGGTAATGGAACGAAAGAAGCATGGTGTAACTTTATTTTTATGACAGAAAATAAGCTGCAAGTGACCATTTAGTTGCAAAAAGTATTTAATTTTTGTTTTAGTTTTTCATCGGAATTGTCTTTAGTTGCATCTTTTTCTTTTGCTTGTTTAGAATGAGGAATGGTGCATTAAAAAAATTCTCTAAGACTGCAAAACTTTCCACAAAATACCTGAAGTAGTACTGAAAATAGTTAGCTAACTCTGAAATTATATTGAATCTTTGATTACAGTTTTTATATCAATTTTACCAGACTTTTAAAAAGCTTTCTATTCTTATAAAGTTCTCTCCTTTAGAAACTGTATGGAAATCATTTGGCAATGAATTACATTATAGCATAGCCTAAAATTATTGGTTTATCTCATATTGTGAAGTCCATTGGAATCCTTTCTTTAAGACTTAGATTGGTACAGGCTCTGACAGTCTTGGCACATGTGTAAATAGCAGAAGCTTTTCAGATCCTTTGTTATTTTGAGCTCCATATCTGAATTTTGTGACACATTTTTTCACTTTTCTAGTTAGGGACTTGTAAAGTCACATTTTCCTGTAGCACCCTATTCATGTGAATTAAAATCAGAAACACAGAGAACATAGATGGTCAGATGATAATAAATAAAGATGACAGGTCAAGCCAAAGGACATGTGAAGCTTCTTATTCAGAACTTCTGCTGCTACATTTAGGCTTCTTCAACAAGCTGTTCTTCAAGTGTTTAAATACTTTCACCTTACACTGTTTAAAACTTGGTATCTAAGATAGATTAGTAGTGTTTAAGTGCTTATACGCAGAGAGAAATTAGCTCATTTCTCTCATATTCTCTCTCACGCTTGTTTAGCACAATTCTTCAGCTCATGTTAACACCAGATATATTTAACAGGGGTCTCATCCAGATAAAGACATTGATTTTTCATGTGTTTTGGGATGGTTCCCAAAACATTTAAGCACATACTGCGTTTTGTGTTGGCTGAATTACACCAGTTTGTAATAGATAAAATTTTAGGGGGAGCTAGTCAACGGGTGTACAATGAAAGCTTTGAAGCTAAGAGACATTTATACTACATAAGCATATACCCTATTCCACAGTAAACTTCCTTCTTGAAAATAGCAATGCTCAGGATGCTTACTAAAATATTTCTAATGTGATCCTACTCTCTAGTGATTTCAGAGAGTGACATCAACTGAAAATATACTGAGCACATGGCTTAGTGTGTAATTCAACAACTCCAAATCCTTTTTCTGGGTGTTCTACTCTTCATTCCTTCCTTTTATGATTTAAACTATAGGATTTTTACTACCATTCCATCTCAGCTCACATTTCACTGTACCATTCTTTCTGAACCCCTTTGTAAAAAATGGTTTAACCTGTCAAAATAAACCTGGATATGTGTGTTCTTTACGTATTTTGATTCCTGGGTTAGTTTCCCAGAACATAGGCTGATGTCTATGCATAACTTTAAATTTAAGAAACCCCATGAAACAACCAAAGAAAATAACAGAAGTCAGTCTGTACAAACTGTTACCCCTCACTCTTCATTGTTTTGGTGTAATTATCTACACTGTGGATGCAGAGAAGATGATACTATTTGGGCTATCTGTCAGATTGGAAATTACCCTGCAATGTCTAAGAAAAGACCACTGGCTAGCATAGCAGGTTGCAGTTCATTTGTTTCTCCTTAGCACAAAATTCTTACTATCCTTTTCTATTTTTATACTTGACTTATGTTAGATCCACTCATTTTCTTTGTAATGGCAATAAATGACAGAAAAAAAGCTTAAGTGGTTCTAGTAGGTACCTGATTGACACTACACATTCTCTACACTAAAACCTTGGAATGTTACTTTAATAGACATCCTTGTTTTCTTTTCTATGGAAAGATTTATAACCCGCTCTGTTTTTTGTCTATCTCAATGTCATTCTTTCCCACTTTAGAAATCAATCTGTTGGATGAAGCAGTATCAAATAATTTTTGAGATTCAGAAAATATAGGTCCAACCTTACTCCTTTTTCCTTGCTGAACAGTGAGATTTTTAAACACAGCCTTCCTGTTTTGCTGGGGGTGGAAGGGGGGAGAGAAGTCTTGTGTTTTTGTGACTTATCTTTCTGTCTTTCCTGCAGACATAGCACAGTTGAGGTTGATCAAGTTATTTGCCTCTGGTTTTGAAACTCCAGAGATTGTCTAGGTGAACCTCTCCTCAAAGCACAGCCAGCTAGAGCAAGTTGCTCAAGGTTTTGTCCAGCTGAATTTGTACATCTCCATGGATGGCAGCTCTATGGCATCACTGGGCAACCTCTTCCAGTGTTCAGCCATCCTCACAATATATAAAGTTTTTTATATGTTTGAACAGAGTTTCCTGTATTTCTGTTCATGTCCATTGTATCTTGTCCTGTCACTGGGCACCACTGCTACTAGTCTGGTTTTACTTTCTAATTTCTTACCCATCACAGTTAGGTATTTATACCAAATCCTTGAACAGGACAAAGTCTTGGTCTTGCCATTAAAAACTGTCACTTCAGATTTGCTCCCCTGGGCCAGAATCTACAAGGAACATATTGTTAACTGTGATTTAGACTTTAGCTCCAGATGGGCTTTGTTGTCCCTGCCCACCTTTGGCCTTGTTAATCTTCTGTTCCCATTTCTTCCTCACTTCATCTGTTTGTGGGGTCTCCCCGTTTGAGAGAGCAAATGTTACACAGCACAAACAAAACTGCATCAAAATGAAAATTGCCTCAAACTGAAATATTCTGGGGTCTGGTGAACATAAGCAATAGCTCACTTGAAGAGTAATGTTATTGTCTGCAGAAGGCCTATTCACACTTAAGGTGACATCAGGCTTGGATTCCAAGGGAATGTGAGTTATACATTATTTGTTATGCATTTGCTACAAGACTAGAAAAAATCCTATTTCTTTGAAAAATAACTTGATATCAGAAGTAGCCCTGATGCCTGCTCCACCAACTTAGAAGTTCAGAAATGGATATGGTTGCCATTGTTCAGACTCCTAAATTTGAAAATGCCACTCTTACTATGTTAGTTCAACTGACTGAAATGTGTGTACTTCATCTGTACTCTTATCTTACATACTCCTTCAACAATACCACTTATAAAAAAGGTCATTTAAGCAACTTGATCTTGATTTAACGGGTATCTCTATTAATTATTATTTCTCATGTATCATGCTTTTGGAGAACAAACCCGTTATTTTTTGTGCTCATCAACAAACACAAAAGTAGAAAAAGTGCATTTATAAACCAGAAGCAGTATCTTCCCTCAGCACAGCAATTTTTCAGCAGAAGCTTGTTCAGTCTCTTTACCTCTCTGTGTTCAGATCTCTTTATAGTGGTTTACAATTCACAGGGCAGGTTTCTTATTTCTTCTGCTGACATGAATGACTTACCCAGGATGTCAGGTTTATGTTAGTGTGCAAAGGGAACGAGGTCCACTGTTTCTTTTCCCTGCAATGTAATTGCGTGCATTAGCAGATTTGCACAAAGTCAGAATTTATTTTTAATTACTGCTTGTATAAATCTAGCTCTTTCTGGACATATGAGTAATCCAGCTGAAGCAATAAGTAAATAAATTGAATAGTGGCCCAAAGGTTGCGACTTAGAGAAAATATCATCATCATTGTGTGGAATGGAGTGACCTTGTTGTACTATTACATTTAATATTTACCAAGTGTAAAGTCAAAGACAGCACAAAAAAGTCTTAGGAATCTGCTCTCACATCCCAGTGCCAATAATTAAAGCACATCAGCCTTTACAGACTGTCTTTCCAAAGCCTGTAGTCTTTAGTTTGCCTTATAACCTTTTCTTTCTGTTGTAGCAGAGCCCCTCTGCGGTGTTGATGTGTGTAAGTGGTTCTATTTCCAGTGAGCTCAGTGACTGCAGTATTTGCTTCCCATATGGGAAATGACAGAGATCAGTCTGTCTGCTCCAGAGAGTGTTGCTCAGTACTTAAACCATTTTGCATATATTGAGGCCAGTCTGTAGTTCATTGGACAAGTTCAGCTGTTGTGATGAATGTGGGAATCTGCTGCAGCAGAATCTCTGTATATTCGTTTCCACAAGTGATGGGTTTTCTTTGATGGTAAACCAAATGTCACTGGTTTGCAGTGTCTCTGTAATGCAGGGGTTATCAGAGACTACATGCAATTCGCTTGTGTTTTATCAAGGTGTGTTGCCACTGGAACCCCATTATCTGTTTTTTTCAAGTGAGAGAGTTACTTCGTTATCACATAAACTAACAAGAACTTGGAACCAAGCAACAGATGAACTACAGATTTAATCCATGTTTTCTAAGTCAGTATGCTATTCATTTAGCCTTGTTTTTAAAACATGGCTAAATTTTTCTTTAATGAATTATTGAATACAGTAGTCACAAACTAGCATTTCTTTACCATAGGACATGATTGCTGCCTCTGCAGTAAGCAAATGTATGTTGCCTTCACAGGAGAACCCCACCAAGGAAATTCAGAGCACAGCAGGCTTAGGCTCTGTTTCTGTCTTCTGTTAGTTTCTGTGTTCAAAAACTTTCTCCGGAAGGCTTCATCGCCCCTGAGCAATTTGTGGCATCTGATCCCTTTTCAACTGGCAGCTACATATGAAGATGATGCTGACAATATGGTAAAGAATTTGGAAAAGCAGCAGTGAAGTGCTGATCAGAAACATGTGAAAATGCTCAGACTGACTTTAAAAACGACTCTTTTTTATTTGCATAGATAGAAATTCTTATGCTTGAAATATGCATTTAAAGCTACAGACGGTGTAGACATATCCCTATTCCAGACTGCGATATGTTTTTGAAAAGTAATTCATACAAAATATTTATTTAAGCAACCTTGAAAGCAGCATCTAATTGCTTATCATTTGACAGAGCTTACAATAGAATAGAATGTGACATCCTTACTCACGGTGCGTGGTACTTTATTCCACAATTATTCCTATTTCTACTAAAAGAAAAAAAAAGTATAGCAAGTCTAAAGCTATCTTCAACTAGAAAGAAATACAGCTTTTACTCAAAGACAGCTTTCAGTCCACTTTTATCACGAAGCAGGAGTTTACTAGGAACACTTCAGGTAACATTTGAGTAGATTTGGAGGAGGGAAAGGTTGTCTGCAACTCTCCTATTGCATTTAAGCAAAATTTCATTCTAAATCGTAAAAGGTGGAGGGTTAGTGATACCTCCATTTCAGTTTCATTTTGTTGTAGCTTGAACTTTGTAGTCAGGCAGTGTTTTAAAACAACCGTTAATATTTAGCAGAATATTATCGACTATTTTAAAAGTTAGAAATTGTAATTATTGCTGCTACTACATTATGGTCAGCTACTTCTCATTTTGCTTATTTCTCTATCTGGGAATTAGGGTTTATCAAACTGCAGGTTGCTTTTGTTCTGGGTTCAGCTGTAGCAGTCATTTTTTCTCCTTCTTGGTAGCTGGTACAGCTCTGTTTTTGACTTTCGGCCTGAGAATGGTGATGATAGCACCGATGGTTTTAGTTACTGCTCAAATGTTTGGTCTGGCCAAGGACTTTCTGAGTCTCATGCTCTGCCAGGGAGGATGGGAGGTCTGGAGGAAGCAGGGACAGGACACCTGACCCAAACTGACCAAAGAGGTATTCCATACCATGGCACATCATACCCAGGATGTAACTGAGAGTTACCTGGAAGGGCTAGTGCTCTGCGGGGTTGGACTAGGTATCAATTGGCGCTCGGTCAGGTGTCATGAGTTATCTGTCGGTGGGTGATGAGGTGCTGTATTCTCTTCCCTTGTTATTTCCTTTATCATTATTATTATTGTTGGTAGCAGCAGTGATTTGTGTTATACCTTAGCTACTAAACTGTTCTTATCTCAACCTGTGGGAGTTGCATTCTTTTGATTCTCCTCCCCACCCCTCCGGAAGCAGGGGGAGGGCAAGAAAGGGAGGTTGAGTGAGTGAACAAGCTGCTTGGATGGGTTTAAACCACGACAGTTCTACTAGTACATGAGTTAGTCATANGGAAGCAGGGGGAGGGCAAGAAAGGGAGGTTGAGTGAGTGAACAAGCTGCTTGGATGGGTTTAAACCACGACAGTTCTACTAGTACATGAGTTAGTCATACACATGCATGCATACAGGTATATCTGCCCAGCTATCTTTTTGCTAAAGGATGCCTGGAGTCCATGTAGTGCAGAGCACAGTGCTGTGCTACAGGCTGTTACTGTACTGCAGCAAATAGCACCACTTTTCTTCAATGTCACCAAGAAGGCTGTTGTGAAGTGCTTTGTGTATATAAGCCTACTAAAATTCACTGAATCACAGAAAACAGGATAAGAAAGGATCTCAGGAGTTATCTAGTTTGTAATTGTGCCCCTGGCAAGATAGTTTATAACTATATTTTAGTGTACCACTTGCTAGAAAGCTGCTCAAAGTCTAACCCAAACCTCTCTTGCTCTGCTCATGTAGAACAGACATGGTGAATCCTTTGCAGCATGTTTTACATATTTATCACATCTTCTCCATTTTCTCTTCTCTGCACTAACCAAGTTCTTCCATTGCTGGATAAGTTTTCTAGGGCATGGATTATTCTCTTTGCTTTTTCTGGCCTTTCAGCAGCTGATCCAAATCCTTGCTGAATTCAAATGCCCAGACTGAATTTGCTATCATTGCTGCTGGATAGAGTGAAAAGATAATTTCAAAACCCTTTATGTATTCCTCAGGATTATGTTTGCTTTTTTACTTATTAGAAACTGTATTGATGATTTTACTGCCGCTGAGCACACATTTGATTTGTAGCTCAGAAGATGATTGCCATTTTCAGTGAAGGTTGCCCTGCTTTAGAAAGTTAATGCAGCAATTAAATTAGCTAAAAGTTTATATTGCTGTCATCTGGCCAGCAGAACAATGCATCTTTTTTAGAATAGAAATCCATAGAAATCAAAGGTCATGCTCAGAACAAGATTATAGCATCGTAATCTCATTACTTGAATTGGGAGGGGGATGCTGAGATTAAAAAGAGGGAAAAACTGAATGAGGTATATACCAAAACCAGTATTTGTTACAGAGCAAAGGCAAAAGGAAGAAATTAGAGGAGACATGCCTGATTTGAACATCAAAACAGTGAAAATAGCATTTCATTTCTATTTTTATTTCAAAACACATCAGAGAAAAGGAATAATGTGGATGGAGACAAAAAGAGATTTCTAAGTGCTTTTCTTTTCAAAATTTGTCCTAGTGAGAGATGGATGGCAGGGGATTTTATGCTCCAAACAGCACTTATAAGTGCTTTTGCTCTTTCCATACCTTCCCTAGACTGAGAAAAGAAGAGCAAAACCAGACAAAGTGCCCTGACATATCCCTTTTAAGTGATTTTTGTCCCGAAAGTATTCAAAAAACTGATAGAAGATTTTTTTTTGTTTGGATATTTATTTTGTTCCTTGACTTGGCAGAAATGAAGTGGGAAAATGAAGTAAAGCTCTAGAGAATTGTTATTTCCCAAGGTCAGGAGAACAAAAGTCAGTTTTTCTCCTTGATTTTTTTTTTTTCTTTGCTTGTGTGTTGTTTTTTTCTTCTTATTTGATAGAGATGCAGTAAGGCTTCTTTTGAGGAGCTAAGGTAGAAATAAAATGGAGTTATTTTCCTCATGTTTTGTAACAGCAGTACTGAAAAAGGTACAAGGGTAGGCTCTTATTTTCATCATAGAGCAAAGCTCTGAGTTTGTGATTAAACCAGAAATAATCCAGTAGTATAAGAAAAAACAAAACCAAACCCACAATAAAAAAAATGCTCCCCCCAAAAAAAAGAAAAAGAAAAAAAAACCCCACCACAACAACAACAACAAAATACAAAAAACCAAACCAAACAAAAAAAAACATCTGACCTTAAAAATTTTGCAGCATCAGAACCTTAAACTGACATGATTTGTTGTGGCATCACCAGTAAGTATTGTGCAGAGACAGTATCCTCCAACCTGAAGGTAATCAGACATAGAAAATCTCCCCAACCCTGAAGAACTTGTCTCTTCATCTACTTCTTTAAAAAGAGCTGTTCACATTGTTCTAGAAAGTGACCTAACCTGCATGGACCGACACTGTACAATGTGATTACACTGTAGCCGTGCCTTTTTAAAACCACACATCATTCTTCATGAATCAGGAAAAAAATAAAATTACTTACTATTACCATACTTTTCAGTTCATAATCAGGCAATAACATTTTGGCACCGCTATGGAATAAATGCATGTATATTGCTAGGCCAAGCACTCCATACAGTAGTCACTACCTTGTTTTCCTACCAGACATCTTCAGAAATTAAGCTTCTGTTGAGCTGTTCCAATTTACAGGTGAAGCTGGACCATTCTTTAGCTGCAGCCAAGACTGGGAATAGTTGGATTCCTCTCTTTGCTTTTCCCTTCAAGACAGTTGAAGATTTATGTAGTTCTGTGTTGCTGACTACTATGTAAGAATACGAAGTCCTAGCATTGGGGCTCTGAATTCCCCTGTATTGTATCCAATGAGCTGGCACTGGAGAAACCGTAGAATACTTCACAGTAAGAAATACATGCAGTCTGTTACTAGATGGGAGTAGTAAAAATACTGAAATAAAGACTCATGTCCTAAAGGTGAAGTGTTCACAAGTTTCTGTGTTGAGCAGTGAAATTCTGGTGTGCAAATAAAAAATGTAGCAAGACTGGAGTTCAGGTTGACCTATTTACAGACATAAACATGCTTTTCTTTGACACCAGGGTCAAACTAGATGTTACATTAATCACGTGATGTGATCCACTTTGCATCTTGAGTACCTCTGTAAGACTTGGAAATGCCTTTGGAACAGTGTTCCTGAGCTCCAATAGCAGGTTTGCCTGTGTCAGCTGTTACATTTCACACAGTGCTCTAAATACAAATCAGTATCCACACCAGAGGCTCATAATTTCCCAACCTGTCTCCAACTCCAGCCTTCCAAAGAAAGCATTATCAGAAGACATTTAAAACAAACTGACAAAAATATTCACCACAATCAGTTTATTTCATCCTAAAGATTCTGAAGAAAACAGTAAGTCTCAGCATCACAGGGGGGTTTATCCTATAAGTTAGCTGGTGATGTAAAAGGAAATAAAAACTGAGGACAAAATGTCAGTGTTTACTTGGTGTCAGGAAGACAGAAATAAGATCCAAAAGGATCACTGACTGATCCCTTCTTTGATCTCATCTACTGGATTCAATTGTTTTGCAACACAGTCTCGTTCCTGGATGTCTGTGTGATGAAGGTTTCAGATTTGTGCCACAGGAAAATCCTAGCTTAGGCGTCATGTGGAACTTCAGCAGCCAAAGAAATGTTCCAGTCTAAAAGGAAGACACCTTGAAAATGAAGGCTGAATGTGTGCTGAGTAGTGGGGATTGTCAGGATTTGCATTTTTTTGATTTGTCACATAAGGATCACCTACATTTCTTTTCAGATTTGGCCTTGGATATATCAGCATTTGTGAGATGATGAGGCAATGCTTGTAAGATCATGGAGGCATCTACAAAGCTCATCTTGGCACTCAGGTGCAAACCAGAATGTTATCAAGCTCTTGCCTGAGATCTGTTATTCCCCATTCTTTATGGGAAAGAAAAACCAAAAAATCAAACTGGAAAGAATTGGCTGCTGACAAAGACCCTGAAATATTTAGCCAGTAGTCTCATGTTTGCATGCTGAATACAAGCCAAAGAGCTTGTGTCATACCCAAACAGTATGTTTGTGGAACAGTATTAAAGACTTGACTGTAACTTTAGTTGTGAGCAATAGGAAGGACAACTATTGTTCCTATAGATATAATTCCTTTAGAGAATTCCAAATTCTACATTTGGAATGTCATGGTACAGACAATTATCATTAAGTTTTATGTATGTCTTATCGTGGGACTCCTGTTCTGAAGTATATAGTTAATCCTAGTCAGGTAGCAAATCCCAAGTCAAATTGTCTCATGCGTAAAGAAAGACAGTTTAGAAGTCAGGAGTCATTAGTTATGAAACTTAATTTCTTTTCACTGTCTTCCCTCCTTTACCTCTGTAAAATATTGACATAGGTTATAATTTCTGACAGTGATGTTGATTGTAGCATGTAAGTAATATCCAACAGCTAAAACAGATGGTGTAATATTGTGATGGGGCCCATCATATAGTGACAAGATTGTAAGAGTGTATAATTTGGTATGAATGAGAATCTTGAATCTGAACACTCCTGAAATCAGAGAAAGTTTAAATCTGAGCACAGACTTCACAGCATCACCCCAGTTCTGAATTTCAGCCATGATTGTTCAAGTGGGGGAGACTGAGGAGCAGCGTGTAATTATGGAGATATGGATGAGCAGGAAACCTTTCCTTAGCAGGCAAGAACATGGGTTTTAATCCTGCCAGAAGATGGTTTTTTCTCATGCTGCTTCATGGCAGATCCTGCCTCTCCGATTTTGGAGTGCTTTCCATCTCTGTCATTAGTGATGACTGCCATCAGACACCTGTGGTCTCACTGTGATGGCTCATTGATTATACATGCAAATCAGAGAAACAGCCTTGCAAATCATTGTCCTGAAGCAGAATGTGTTTTAGACATTACTCAAGATTTTTAGAATCATGGGTGTTGCTTTCTCCTTAAGAAAAGTTTCAGAGTATTTGAAAACTGGGGAAACTTTATGTGCATGCCTGTGGTTTGTTAGTCTGGGGTTCCCTCATAAACCTTTTTTCCAAAAGAGTTGCTTTGATTTTTTCTTTTTTTTCTTTTCCCTTAAAGTTTTTCCAGCTGCTGATAGGGTTCAAAATGGCTCTCTGCTATTTGGGATCAAAATATTTTTGGCGGCAAAATAGAGCACAGCATCAACTTTTTTAATTGTTTCAGCAATAAATGGGAAGTAAATGAATAACTTTGGAAAATAATTAAATTATTGGATAGTCAGGACTCTGGAATTAATTCATGAGGTGCATTGGTTATCTCCATAGTTAATTACATTTTGATTTGAAATGCTTGTATGTGGAAGTAAACAGCAACGTGTTTATTATTCACTGTATCTGGGTTGTCCAAATAGCATTTAATCCACCTGACATGAGATGGTTTGTGGGAAAAAAGTTGTTACGGGAATATCAAGGCCCAGCAAGATAGCAGCCATGCTCTTTACATTTACTTCTTCATCAACAGGTAAGAATAAAAAATGGTTTGTGTCTGGTCAGGTATCCATGAGCAGCAGCCATATGCTTTGCCCTTTCCAAATGTACTCTGAATAAGAATGAAACCATGCTACTTGTTTTGCCCATTAGATAGCATTATCTCTGTGGAATGCCAATTCATATCTGCTTGTGCTGCGTGTGGTTCTCACATATGGGATTTTAATAACCTTCATGCTGTGCTATGAATTCATAAACAGGGCTGATAGAGGAAAAGCACCACAGGACTTTATTTTTTAATTATTGCTCTTTTTAAAAGCAGAGTCTGCAGGATTTTTGCAAGGATCTCGTGACAGACCTAGCAATGGCTTTGCTGCTGCAGTTCCAAGGGGAGGGGATAAGTGCAGCATTCACTTGTGATACACTTTTTCAGAATTTATTTTCATCTTCCAACATTTTGTAGCCCCTATAATTCTGCTGTATTACAGTTGGAGCTTTGCAGGTCTGATTGCCTGGGAGTTTTCCTCATTTTTCTAGGATTCAATGTGCATTCGATTTCTTGCAACATACCTTTTCTCCTCCTCCCCTCTGTCCCAGCCTGTGAAGCTACAGCTTACTGCTTAGTGGTCATTAGCACATGACAGCAGTGTTGACCTCTGTTTTGGAAAAGATTTATTCATTCTGGATCAGTGGGGTTTTTTTTTTCTTTCTTTTACTCATCTCATAACCCCAGCGTCTGTCAGAGCTACTGCTTCTGCCTCTCAGCCATGTTCCAGTACTGATGGAGGCACCACTGTTAGTAGAGATAAAAGTAGTAATGAGAACTCACAGATTGGTGTCCAGGCACAACATGGTATAGATCACCTTGTATTCATTGCTTATTCATTAACATGCCTTAGAAAGAAGAGCTATGAGGAGGACTGAACTAAAATTTACAGTCTCTACAAATATGCTATGAGGTAATGAACCTAAACTGTTTGAAATAGCCAGGTTAACAGCCCTGAGCCTAGTTCACATATGCCAGAAAGGAAATTGCATTGTTGCCTGCCCATAACCTGTGCTACACTGGCTGGAATGCACTTCTGGTTATGGTCTTAGATCAATTGGGATTCCAGCATTGTAACTGTGCCTAATAATGTTTTATCAGGAATAAGTTTTATTAGGTACAGGTTCTGTGCAGGATTGTGATATCAAATATTAGCATCCCATTTTAATTTTAGGAATGGTTCTTTCTCCAGCTGTATTTTATATGTGATTTTGTGTGTGACAGACGGTAGAAAGAAAAAGAATAGACAAGTAAAAGAATATTTTTTCATTAATCATTCAACTTTCAATATTTTTCTGGCTTTTGTTTGGGTTGGGGGGGGTTGGTTGTTGAGTGTTTTTTGTTGTTGGTTTATTGTCTTGTTTTCCCATAGTAATGAATAGTCCTCACTATTAAAAATGTGTTGTCTTTTTCTTTAAAATTGGTTCTAAAGGGATAGAATTATAGAATTATTGAGAAATAAACAACCAAGTAACCCAAAAACAAAGGTAGGAAAGAACTTCTGGAATTCAGTTTGTCCAACATCATCTATGAATGGGAGTAACATCAAGGTTCATAGAATCATAGAATCATAGAATCGTTAGGGTTGGAAAGAACCTTAAGATCATCTAGTTCCAACCTCCCTGCCATAAGCAGGGACACCTCACACTAAACCATG
>NDXB01009429.1:0-11259 GCA_002631895.1 Agapornis roseicollis
TTGGTCAAGCAGGATTTCCCCTTAGTGAAGCCATGCTGGCTGCCACCAAGCACCTCGTTGTTTATCATGTGCCTTAGCATGTCTTCCAGGAGAATCTGCTCCAAGATTTTACCAGGCACAGAGGTGAGACTGACTGGTCTGTAACTCCCTGGGTCATCCATTTTCCCCTTCTTGAAAATGGGGGTTATATTTCCCTTTTCCTGTCATTGGGAACTTCACCTGACTGCCATGATTTTTCAAATATGATGGACAGTGGCTTAGCACTTCACTCGCCAGTTCCTTCAGGACCCGCGGATGGATTTCATCAGGTCCCATGGACTTGTGCACATTCAGGTTCTTAAGAGGGTCTTGATGCCAGGATGTGGGCTTAGGATGTCCATTCTCACATACCTGTGTCTGCCTTCCAAGATTTGGGTGCTGTGGTCAGTCTCTGCCAGTGACGACTGAGGCAAAGAAGTCATTCAGAACTTCAGCCTTCTCCAAATCCTGCGTAGCCAGTTCACCCAATAGCTTCCGGAGGGGACCTAAGTTGTCCCTAATCTGTCTTTTATTTGCTACACACCCAGGGAATCCCTTCCTGTTATCTTTAACATCCCTAGCCAAGTTTAATTCTAAGTGGGCCTTAGCTTTCCTTACATGGTCCCTAGCTTCCCAGACAACATCCCTGTATTCTTCCCAGGCTGCCTGTTGTTGCTTCCACCTTTTATAAGCCTCTTTTCTCCTTCAAATTTTTCTCAGCAGCTCCTTATCCATCCAAGGAGGTCTCCTGGCCCTCCTGCCGCACTTCCTTATAGTTGGGATGCAACACTCCTGAGCTTGTAGCAGGTGATCCTTGAATATCAACCAACAGCCTTGGGCTCCCCTGCCCTCTAGGGCAATATCCCATGGAACCTTACTAAGCAGGTTCCTGAAGAAGCCAAAGTCTGCTCTTTTGAAGTCCAGGGCAGTGAGTTTGCTTTATGCTTTTCTCACTGTCCTGAGGATCTCAAATTCAACCATCTCATGATTGCTGCAACCAAGGCTGCCCTGGAGCATCACATTCCAACCAGCCCTTCCTCTTTCCTCTGCCCCTTCTTCCTTTTCCTGCAGTCAGTCTTAAAGAAAAGAAAAAAAAAATGAGGGATTTGTTCAGCATGGGCCTACCTTGTATGAATATAGAGAGGAAAATAGTAAGAGGGACCCATTTCTGTAATAACCATTTCTGCTTGGATTTTTTCAGGTTACTCAAGGATTTAATGTTATAAATACTTTAATTTAAAGGTGAAAATCGCCTAAGAACAGTCTTTACCTTTGAAAAGAAGGGTAAAAGGCAGAAGTGATTAGTATGAAGTTTAAAACTGGAGTAGAATACTTTTCTGTAAATGGGATAATAATTGGCTAAAATTGAGAAGGAAGACCTGAACTTTGGAACTTCTATTACTTTCCTAATTTTCAATGGAAAATGAGAACCTTCTTGCACCAGCCTCCAGTTCCCAGCATACTAAACTTTAAATCAAGCAGACAAACAATTAAGTAAGACTTTAAAGCCAAACTCTGTGTTCTGGCAATTTCTTCCTGTGATAGCCCACTGCAATAATCAGTAGGTTGTAGGTCAGACCTTGAATGCCTTCCAGGTCTCTGAGGAATCACATCTGTTTAATGGACATGGAAAACGTGGGGATCCTTGGGATTTTTGGCTCATACTGAGGACTGACCTTTAGCCATTGCCTGTGGTGAATTATCTTTTTATGGCAGACACCACCTGAATGCCTTTCAAGGTGTAAAGGTATTTTTACTGAGTTTTGTCTAATATGTAAAATAAGGCTTTGTGGCCAAAACAGACTAAATCCTTTCTCCATTACCACTTTCCCCAGGTAAGTGTTTGGATATCTAAATTCTCTCCTTATCTCATTAGTGGAGAAGGAGGAGGTTGGGTTAAGGACACTTTCCCAGTGTTCTCAATCCAGTGAGTTTCCACAGTGTTATGAGAACTTTTTTCCACTCATTTGAAGTAAATTGTAATATAGCATTTAGCTATTCCGCCAGCCTAGAAGCTCAGCATCTTCATGTTGTCTTTTAGCAGAAGATCTTAAAGGACTTTGATGAGTACTAATTAAACTGCAGCACATGCCATGTACTTTTATTCCAATTTTACAGAAGAGAAAACAAGCTATCAGTAAAATTTGCACAATGAATTCAAGTAAAAATGCCTATATGCAACCTGCTAGCTACCTTAGTGGGTATACCTCCACTGGGAGAGCTTTTAATAATGTGCCTGTAAGTGTTCTGGGCAGAGGCAAGGGAACACTGACAGCAATAAAAGGATTTCAGTATTATATTTGATGAGGTTTATGGTGTTTATTGGTTTATGTTTTGTTTTTGTATATAAGTATTCATCTGTTCTATTTTTCTGGCAATCCAAATTAATTATTTTTCATAGATTCCCAAGATGCAGTTCACTCCATTTATTGTTATACTGCTGACCATGATTAATGACCAACCAGCATTTGAACATCTCATTTTTAATGATCATAATAAATTGTAGCCTATCACAGTAATTTAATATGCTTATCATGCACAATCTAAGCCAGAAAACTTAAAATTATATCATAATGAGGAAGCACATCTTAGCTGGGAAGCACAAGAACAATTTGCCATTATAAAACCTTCAGTATCATTCTTTCCCTGGAAGGGTTTTGTAGCACATCAACCTAGAGGTTCTGTTCTGTTCTTGCAGGACTATACGTTGTAATCTTTTCCATATTGCATCTCATACTGCAGGGATGTCTTTTTGCAAATTCTTTAATTGCAGTTTCCTTTTAACCTAGTTTATGCTTGATGGGGATAAGAGTACTTCATCAGACAGGTCAAATAAAAGACCCTGCCAGGCAGCAAGATGAAACTTGAGAAGATCCTTCACATGGTCTCTAGACTGAACAAGATACATCACTGTCAGACTACTGTTTGGCTACAGCTGTATACAGTATGGTGCTGCATTCCCCAGTGTCCAGCATGTCTGAACTCCATATCATACTGAGAGGTGGTGACAGGTATCACTCCCATTTTTACCTCCTTTGTTTTCACACAAGTGGGCTAGAGAGGAGCTGCAGCACATATGCACTGTGATATGGGTCACTGAGATATCAGGCATCACCCCATCAACTAATCTAAACTTAGCCTTTTTGAGTGTCACATTCAGTATGATGTTTTCTCATGCTTAGCTTCTCCCTACTGTGATGCCTTCCCTCATTCTACTGTTTTTCACCATCCTTGGGATAACAGTGGAAGATAACTTAAAAAGGAGAGATTTAGATTGGATATAAGGAAGAAATTCTTTCCTGTTAGGGTGGTGAGATGCTGGAATGTGTTGCACAGGGAGGTTGTGAGTGCTCCATCCCTGGCAGTGTTCAAGGCCAGGTTGGATGAAGCCTTGGTTGACATGGTTTAGTGTGAGGTGTCCCTGCTTACAGCAGAGGGAGGTCCAGTATCATCTGTGGCAACACTTGTGCTAGAGTTAATATTTAGCAGATCCTTTGCAGTTTACCACTTGGTTTTAGTTTTTACGACAAACACCAGGCTCAGTAATGAAGACGGTAATTCGTATTTTCACTGATTTTTTTAAAATTGCCACTATAACATTTATGGTTTCTCTAAACACATTTGTCAAATCATCACTGAGACGGCATCTCGCACTTGGCAAAAGGTTATTTTGGAATGGTCACGGTGTTTGTATTTCACATCAAATAACATCATGTACTATAGTGACTCAAGAGAAGCACGAGCAGCAGTCAGTAGAACTAAAATTGGTTATAAGCAAAACCAGTCAATTAACGTTTTTCAAATGTAGTATTAATCTTGTCAGCAGTCATGGGAGGGTTGTTCTTGAGGTCTTTAAGTCTTGAACTGCTCTCTTCCTGTCCCTGCTCTTGGTTGGGCCAGGAGAAGAAAAATCACATTATTTCTTCACCATACAAGAGGTGGATTCTGTGAAGTGTTGGTGGGAAGAAGCTGTAGGGACAAGAGTTGGACCTCTTTGCTGTTACTGAAAAACAGCTCTATCAGGGCAAGCTTTTCTTACTTCAGTAGTCAATACAGTTGATCCTTAAAAAGGAGATGACAGAAATGACAAAGGTTGGTAAAAAACCTCTTAATAAAGATGGAAATTGGCAGAATAGCTTAAATAGACATGATTTAATCACAAAAAACAAACAAACAAACAAACCCACCATGATTTAAAAGCAAGAATTTTAAAAGTTAAAAATGGTTTTGCCAGTGGAGATAGCAACATCATCTTATGCGCTGAGATGCAGAGAGCCCAAAACTCATTTCAGATGCATATTTTTTAAAGACTAATTTATGGGGTCATATCTAAAATACTTACTTTCAGTGCCGGCAGTGTTGTCTTAATGTTTTGTAATCATAATGTGAATTTGCACTGCTCTTAGAACTTTAATTACAAAGCTAAACTGTACTAATATCCATTAGGTACCTCTTAATTGAAGCTACATCACATGTCTGATGTGGCAGTACTAATTGGTGTAATTAAATTCTAATATGCACCAGTAGACTATTGAAAAGAGTTAAGAATAAAGGGAGGAATAAGCACAGCCACAGAGAAAACAACATGGATTGGAAGGTCACACTAAAGAGCAGCCTGAAGAGTGTGTTTCAGAGATGGTGTGGACGAGGTAGAGGCACCCAGAGACATGCAGAGAGTGTCTCCTGTCCCAGCCATTCCAATGGCCACCAAACTGCTAGTTTCTACACCGGGTGGAGCAGCAGAGGAAGTGGAGCACTGCACACCTCTCACTCCAGTGTCACAAGAGCAGGAAGTACTGGCACCAGCTTCCCCTGTCTGTGGCAAGCAGGAGTCAGCACCACAGGCACAGATCCAGGTACCTGCCTTGCTCAGCCTAGAGGCCTACAGGATGGTTGTAAAAGAACACCGAAAAAGCTGTGTTTCAGTGGATACACTGGAGGGAAGGAATGCCATCCAGAGGGACCTTGACATGCTTGTGAGGTGGGCTGATGCCAACCTCATGAAGTTTAACCATGCCAAGTGCAAGGTCCTACACCTGGGTGGGAGCAATCCCAGGCACAGCTGCAGGTTGGACAAAGAAGAGATTCAGAGCAGCCCTGCAGAGAAGAACTTCGGGGTGGTGGTCGATGAGAACATGAACATGAGCCGACTGCAGTGTGCGCTTGCAGCCCAGAAAGCAACCGTATCCTGGGCTGCATCAAAAGGAGCGTGACCAGCAGGTCGAGGGAGGTGATCCTGCCCCTCTACTCTGCTCTCGTGAGACCTCACTTGGCAACAGCAGGCAGGATGCAGCAGAAAGACCACAGTGCCAGGCACCTGCCCTGCACAGCCACAGAGAAAACAACATGGATGGGAAGATCACACCCAAGAGCATCCTGAAGAATGTCCATTTCAGAGATGCTGCTGCGGAGGAGGCAGAGACACCAGCCTCTTTTGGATTTGACAGTCAAGCTCCAGCAGCACAAGGACAGCACCAGCCAGCTGCCCTGCACCATGTCACAGTACATGCTGCAGATGAGCAAGTGTTATTCATGCCTGTCTCAAAGAGCCAGTTTCAGAGATGTGGTGAAAGCAGAGGCAAAAGTACCATTGTCTCCTGAGCGTAGCAGGCAGGCTGCAGCAGGAAGAGCACAGTGCCAGGCACCTGCCCTGCACAGCCACAGGGAAAACAACATGGATGGGAAGGTCACACCCAAGACCATCAAGAAGAATGTCCGTTTCAGAGATGTTGTGGAGGTGGTAGAGACATCACCATGATACCTGGGAATGAAGGGTTAACATTGTGCCTGCTCAGCGTTTATCGTTTTGCTTGCTTAATCAGTCATTGTGCTCGGCAAAGCAGAACTGTAGGAGTTAAACCCCCCTGGAGGGACAGGGAGGAGAATTGAAAGAATGTAACTGGCACAGGTTGAGATAAGAGCAGTCCAGTAACTAAGGTATAACACAAATCACTGCTGCTGCCACCAATAATAATAATGATAAAGGAAATAACAAGGGAAGAGAATACAATACCACCCATTGACATGTAGCCCTATTGAGCAGTGAGCCAGCCCTTTCTGGTTCCTTTCAGTTACATCCCAGGCTGTGGTATGGAATACCCCTTTGGCTAGTTTGGGTCAGGTGTCCTGTCTCTGCTTTCTCTTGGCTTCCCCTCCTCCCTGGCAGAGCATGAGACTCACGAAGTCCTTGATCAGAGTAAACATTGCTGAGCAACAACTGAAAACATCGGTGTTATCAGCGCTGTTCCCAAGCTGAGAGTCAAAAAACACAGCACTGCACCAGCTACTAAGAAGGAGAAAAATGACTGCTACTGATGAACCCAGGACAAGGAGTTACAGCTGCTAGGGAGAATTGTAGTAGACAATTGGAGTAGACAGACTCTTGGTGACATGGTTTCATGGGAGGTGTCCCTGCCTATGGCAGGTCCTTTCCAACCCTAACTTTTGTATGATTCTGTGCTTCTATGTGTGTGAAAAGGAAAGGAAGGCTGAGATGTTTTCACTTTAAGATGAATGTGGGATGAGGAGGAGAGGGAGAGTTCCATGAGCAATAACTGGCAGCAGAACTGATGTGTCTTGGCCACAGCACGTTGACACCATGTTCATCCATTTGTAAGGGTGAACCTGATGCTTGTCCTCACAGTCAAACTGCAGTGGAAAGGGCAATGGAGAAGGTCTGGTGTCAGCTGAAAGAGCTGCTAAAGCTTACCAAAGGGGGAATAGCATATTAACAATAAAGTATGGTGAATAATTTGGGATGTCAACCTATGAAAATTTTCCTCTCCTACTATTTATAATGCTGTTTCCATTTCTCTCCTTTCACTTTTATTAGTTTTCTCCTTTTTCTCTTGTTAAAAATGTTAGTTTTTCCCTTTCATTCAAGGTGAACAGGAAAAAGCCATGTTTGTCCTAGCATAAGAAATCAAAATCTGTGTCCATAAGAAATCAAAATGAAGGCCAAAAAGATGGCAGTGTTGTGTCATGTTCAGCAATGTAGAAGATAACAGAAAGGCAAAATTTTTATAATAATGGCAGATTTAATGATTGAAATGCCAAGCTGATTTTTTCCTGAGAGCCTCATTTTCTGAAGATCTCCTGGCTGGAAAATATTGTAGAGCTCACTGGAGTCAATGAGAAAAACTGGGAGAGAGAGCTGACAAGTAGAGATCCTGCAGCACAACTGCATGCTGCTGGAGCAGTCCCACTGCCAGGCCTGACAGAACATGGGTAGAAGGCGTAGGACTTCTAAAGACAGAGTTTCCTTCCTTCAGAATGCCTCTGAAAAGTATTTAGCGAAGCAAAAACCAAGTCCTACAAGTTCAAGGAAATTATTTGTAGGGGAGAGATTTCTTTTTCCGTTCTCCTTAGTAGCCTGAGTTTTCTGTGTTCAAAGAGCCTGTGTTGATCAGGTTCCTTATTTCTTTATATCATTTGAAAAAACAACAACAACCCATTTACAAAAGATGCTCTATCTCAAAGCTTCTGCCAACTCAGGATCCCACCAGAGGAATCCTCAAAGAATTTACAAGTTGAAGGTAACTCCACAGAGGATCCGTTGTCTATCAAATTTTCTTTGCCCGAGGTCTTTCCTTGCCCTTATAAAGACAAATTCAAGAAGTACTCAGTTTTCTTAATCCTACTATTAGCAGATATCTGAAAACAGATTTTAAAAGTAATTAGGCAAAGTAACTTATAGATTCTTTGAACATCAGGTAAAACAACCTCTCTCTTCTCTTGGGACTCCTTATTTAAATGGTGACTATTGAATTTGGGTAGTCGACAGCCCAACACATTTAACATTTACTTAATCCTGCTCTGTGCTAAAAAGCTGCCCCCTCCATTTTAATTTAAATTAATGGAATGAAAGCATTCATAGGATGCCTTGGAGCTCCCAAACATTAGATGCTAGAAGGAAGTGAAATGAAGCTTTTTATGTACAAGGGACTGGATGTATCACATCACTTTCAAATATTCATGAATGAACTATGTTTGGCTAATTCAAGAGGAGTAAAAATAAGCGGTTTTATTCATCTTCTCATTATTTCACATTATAATCTCATTATGCATAAGCCAATTGCTTTTATGTCTTTTTAATTTACTTTTTTTTAAAGTTCTTACAGGAGTTCTAAGGCCTCTACAAGTGGCTGTGCTGCTGTTAAATTTAATGGGCTCCAGCTGTGCAAAGGGTATTGTCAGGAAGAGCGAACAAAACTCCTGGAAGAACAAACAGGAAAACAGGATACTTTTAATGGATTATTTGTTCATTGGGAGGAAATGATACATATGTGTGGGTTTGTTAAGCACCACTGAAATCATACTTAGTCACATATGTGCCTAGAATAACTTTGTTAAACAGGGGGACTCTGGTGATGTGATTAAAGATCTATGATAGAATGACTGTTAAGAGTTGAATATTCTTTCATGTATTCTTTGCCTCAAAGGGAATTCAGAATCATGTTTCCCTGCATATTAGCCAAGTGCTTTAAGCTGGCTCAAACAGAAAGCCCTTCAGCTCTTTTACATGGAGCTACAAGCAATCTCCTCTGCCACCCTTGCCACCACCACCTCTTACTTGCTTCAGTGTATGCACAGAGCTGCATCACTGGCTGTGTTGTAGTGGCACTGCTGGCTACCTAAAAGGACAAATACCAGGTTCTGTCTCCTGTTACTCCTTGTGCTGCCTTATTTCTGAGATAGTTTAGGAATGGTGGAAAATTATTTGGCTACTGTTGTTGCTGTGTGCCCCTTTCCTGCTCCCTTCCCTATGACCTGCCATGTGTTGCATTTCTTGCAGTGTTTTGGTGAGGCAGCCATTAGAGGTGACTGTGCCAACAACTGCTCAGCAGTGGGTGATCACCATCACTCACACTGGGCACCGTTTTCTTGCTGAGGGGCTGCTGTTGCCCAATGATGATATTTGTGATGTTTAAATGTGTCCATCATTCTCATGTTCCAGACAGTGTCTTCCTTGCATCTAATCCTTGCTTATATTACAAGGAATAGCTGGTTCAAGCCAGTAGAGCACAAAGAGTGCAGTTAAGTAGAGTGTGTATAGGAAAGAGCAAGTAAGATTTGAAATTTGTAAGTGCCTAACTCCAGGGACTAAAAGTCTGATGCTTTAAAGAAGGTGGTGATTGCCAATCTTAGAAAAATCAGACCTTTCTAGCCTTTTAATAATAACCCAGAATGCAAACTACTTTCTTAGTGCCTCCTTTCTAAACATGATTCATTTCTTCCACCTTACTGATTGAATAAGCTGATGTTGCACAAGCCGAGTATGATTGAGAGAATAAGGCCTGAGTGCTCCTTGTTTCCAAGTTAGCTTGGAAATACTGTGATATATATACCTTTGATTCCACAGAAAGCAAAGCACTCTGCCTCCAGAAGCATTTCCAACACTGGATGCAAAGTGGCATTGCAAGGCAGAATTGGGCCATTTGGTAGACCAGCAGAGTTTCTTCTGTAGCTAGACAAGGCCAAATACATACTTCTGCACCTCTGCTTGACCAGGTACTTTAGGTCATGAGTTAGAGCCATCATACCTATGTACCCGCATATGACATCCCCAGGCTGGTATCTGGTGTTTTGCACTTACCCACGTCTTCTTATGCGGTGTCATTTTTGTCTCCTCCATTGTTTATTGTCTAAGTCTGTTCCAATTTTAAAACACTGCATTAATGAGATATGAGACCAAGACTAGCAAGCACATTAAACTTACATTTAAAATTTGATTTTGCTGGAATTACCTAGTGTATTAACTGAGTACCACAAATTTAACTATTCTCTTTTGCATGTAATGATGTGAATTTGAATTTACTTTTTAAGAAATACTCATCATGAATACAAAGTGTTCATCTCCAAACATCCTCACAAAAAGATCCATTATTTCAGTAT
Organism: Agapornis roseicollis; assembly: GCA_002631895.1. Taxonomy (NCBI): domain Eukaryota; kingdom Metazoa; phylum Chordata; class Aves; order Psittaciformes; family Psittacidae; genus Agapornis; species Agapornis roseicollis. Next base: position 9,913 of record NDXB01009429.1, read on the forward strand.
GTTTTCTGTCTTTCAGCTATGCTTTCAGGTTATTTTTAATGCTTAATCCATCATTTTGTGACCTCCACCATGGGAAAGGTAAATGTAAATCTTTTCAATGCCAAAGAAACAAATGGAATGAAAAATAAAACTGTTTTATGTTGACAGAAATGCTAAAAATTAAAGCACAGAATGCAAGGGTAAAGCTCTGCTCTTCAGAGGGCTGTCTGCAGACTTCATAGTAATTACTCATTTTATGTGCTTGTATTTAGGCTAGGTAAACAAGACCACCTTCAGATTTTTAAACTGAGTCAAGGGAAAGGTTGCAAACCTGTAGAAAACTTGTGTGATTTATTGCTTTTGCTACATCCTTAACCTAATGTTTATTTTTCTTTTTTTGTAATGCAAGCAGAAGCAGATGATTGTAAGGAGAGAGAAGCAAAGACTTGTGATCATCTCAACAATCCACCTCCACAGTCTCAACAGATTAGGCACTCCTCCATTTTGCTGTGTTAATCTTTTTCTTCCATACTACCTTCATTAACTGTGTTTCTTGCTGCTTTTTCTCCCAGCTCCCCATGCTGTGAGGTAAGGAATGGTGGATGTCTTAATGCTACCTCTGACTCGTAAAACGTGTTCCATTAGACCTGTCCTGTCAGGGATCAGGAATCTCTAACTGAGGATGGGTGACTGAGCCTGCATGATGGTTTTAAAGAGCTGATAATTTGTTATCTGGATTTCTCTGTGTCTGATCGACACAGGCTCTATGTTTCATTCCCACACATACCTTAATTATTGTTGGAATTCTCAGTTGTTAACTTTGGGACATAAATGAGATGTTAACTCCTACAGCAAAGCTGGTAAACAGCAGTTTTCTTTTCCCCCTTCCACGTCACATCCAGGAAATGTGATATAGAGCTTTTAGTCATGAATATATTGTTGGCAGATTTTGTCTGATTGCTGGACTTCTAAATCACTGAATGGTTTGGCCACTGCACAGTGAAGAGGCATGCCTCTGCAATTTGCACAGATTTGTGGCAACAGAAGTGGTAAAGCTTACACATGGTTTTCAGACTGAAGCTCTTCTCATCTTTGGTGTGAGCTGGATAGCAGTTTTTCAGCACTGACCTTAGCCAATCAGGGTTAGCAATGATATGTTCTCCACACTCATACTGTAGTTATCAGTGATGGTGAGTGTCACTTGAAAGTAATGCTGCATCAGCATTGCTGTGTTAGTAGTAGTTGTTGCCCCAATTGGACAATATTTTCTAAGTGATTTCTAATTAGACATTATTTGTTTTCTGTACATGTGAAAAAGGAAAGATACGATTTTCAGATAAAATCTAAGATGACACAACTTCTTTTTTT
>NDXB01009430.1:0-18073 GCA_002631895.1 Agapornis roseicollis
AAGGCTGTGTGGAGATCTCATAGCAGCCTTCCAGTATCTGAAGGGGGCCTATAGGGATGCTGGAGAGGAGCTGTTCATTAGGGACTGTAGTGACAGGACAAGGGGTAATTGGTTCAAACTTAAACAGGGGAAGTTTAGATTGGATATAAGGAGGAAGTTNCTCATAGCAGCCTTCCAGTATCTGAAGGGGGCCTATAGGGATGCTGGAGAGGAGCTGTTCATTAGGGACTGTAGTGACAGGACAAGGGGTAATTGGTTCAAACTTAAACAGGGGAAGTTTAGATTGGATATAAGGAGGAAGTTCTTTACTATGAGGGTGGTGAGGCACTGGAATGGGTTGCCCAAGGAAGCTGTGAATGCTCCATCCCTGTCGGTGTTCAAGGCCAGGCTGGACAGAACCTTGGGTGCCATGGTTTAGTGAGAGGTGTCCCTGCCCATGGCAGGGGGGCTGGAACTAGTTGATCTTAAGGTCCTTTCCAACCAAAACCCTTCTATAATTCTATGGTGAAAAGAAACCAGCTCAGTTCCCCCTTCTTGTGCATTTGCACAGCGTTTGTATTACATGCAGGAACACAATGAAGCTACAAATAAAATTAACATAGCAAAACTGAAATAACAAGAATATGCATTTAAGTCTGATACGACTTTCTTTTTCAAAATCTTCTATCTTTAAGTATTTCTGCTATTGTAATGTGATTCTTCTGACTTCTGCAGCCTTCCTCCTTGCCACCCCCAGCATCTGCCTGTTACTATCTTACAAGAAGCTTGATGCAGAATAACACGGAGCTTTTTCCAGTGAACTAATTTCAGGAAATCATCACCAAGCCTGTATTCTTCATGTTTTGCAGAGGAAGTGGTAAAATGGAGAAGCAGAATCCTCCTGGAAACACAACATGGGTGATGTTCATGTTTACTCGATGGAGAAAATTCTGGACTGCCCCTGTAACTGTATTTATGGGGAATGTTATAATGTACTTTGCTTTTCTGTTTCTATTTACTTATGTCCTTTTACTGGACTTTAAACCACCTCCACCTGATGGTCCATCTGCTACAGAAATTATACTTTACTTCTGGGTTTTTACCCTGGTCTTGGAAGAAATCCGACAGGTCAGTAACATATATCTTAGTTAATAACACAGTGAAACTTGAAGCAATAGTTCGCATAGATTTGCAATCTGCAAAACTGTACAAGCTTGAAGACTTCAAGTATCAGGTGTAGTTTCATACAGAAGAGCAATACAAAACTTCCCTTACCCAAAATACTCCACCTCTCTCAATCAGAGCAAGCTCTTCCTCCACCATATAGATCTGTAGCTCCACCTCTTCCATTCTGCTCTAGCCACAGCCAAGTCAAGTACGCTGCTATGATTCAGGTGTCCTTCATTTTGCAGAGTATCTCTGATTTCACTCCCCAGAACCAGGTTTTCCCACCACAAATATTGCAAGTTGGAAGTTATATTCTACACCTGGAAACACAGCAGCCAACCCTGCACCCTTTTAAGAGATTCTTCCCCACTGGGGACTGTTTAAAAAGCACAAGCAAATGGATTCAGATTATTTCTGGTTTTCTTAACATCAACTCAGATGGTTAGCAGGTAACTTCTGGTTTGCTTTTCTTAACTTAAAATAAACAAACAAAAACCTAAAAAAACCCAAATGCAAACACCACCACCACCCCCCCTCCAAAAAAAAAAAAAAAAAAAAAAAAAAAAAAAAAAAAAAAAAAAAAAAAAAAAAAAAAAAAAAAAAAAAAGGAAAAAAAAAAATGTAATGAGGAGGAAATAAAGGTGATCTGGCACTTTTTCTGAGGCTCTGGATCTTTCCCTCACACCTTTACATGGAACTATCAAGCTCTAGGTGGCTGTCCACAAGTGGCTGCTGAAGNAAAAAAGCAAACAACAAACCAAACCAAAAACAAAACAACAAAACCTTCTCCATTACTCTGCCAGTAACTGGCTTTGGCATGTCCTCAGCTCAACAACTGAAATAATGTGTGAACAATGGTGCTAGTGTGTTGCCAACTATGTGTGCATAAAGCTGTGCTTTAGACATGAGAAAGCAGTTACAAACATTTACTCAGAAATAACAAATAAGTATTCATTATTTAAGTGATAGGCACAGTGAAGGGGATTCCAGTTTGTTGTAATTTATTTGACATTATGCCACAATGCTATAACCAGAGGAAGACATGGAAAATATTTGGATCAAAGAACATTTCATTACAAACCTGTAAAACATGAAGAGTGCCAGGCTAAAACCCAACTAAGAAACCCAGCTCTTTGCCTAGATAATCAAATGTGCACTCACTGACAATTCCAGTATACGGATGCTGAATCTGTCCATGCTGTTTACATAGCAGTGTCTAAAAACTGCATTTTGACTGGAAGTTGTATTACTTAGCAGCCTGAATGCTGACAATATCTCAAATCAGGCCTCACAAATTCTTAAGGCTAATGTCACATTTTTTCTTTTTCATCCCACTTTTGTGTTTTAAGATGGTAAACTAAGCTTATGTTTACATGTCTTTTTCTTATCACAGTAGGAATTTAGTTTTGCTCTTTGTAACAGAAGAGAAAAAGGAAACAGGTATTATGTTAAAATTCACAATAAAATAGTGAAACTGGAAACATATCAAGACCAGTGGTTATTTCTGTTTTTCAGAGTTTCTATACAGATGAAGACACAAACTTAATTAAAAAATGTAAACTGTATGTGGAGGATAACTGGAATAAGTGTGATATGGTGACCATCTTCCTCTTCACAATTGGAGTAACCTGCAGGTATGTATCTGTTCCATGTGATGTGATCAGCATCATTAATACTTGCTGAGATCTGATTATTTCATATGCTCCGCAGGATGCTGAACTCTACTTTTCAAGCTGGACGTACAATACTTGCCATTGATTTTATGGTGTTTACACTTAGACTTATACATATTTTTGCAATTCACAAACAACTTGGACCAAAAATCATAATTGTGGAAAGGATGGTAAGTGTGCAGTCTGCCCAGATAAATACTTGTGCTTTCTAAAATGAAAACATAGAATATCTTCTTTTTCCAAAGGAAATCAGTTTACAATCTGTCTTTATTTTTTATTTTTAGGGCTTGTCATTTTGCATATGTTCCCTTATTTATCATGAGTATTTGATGTGGTAAATTTGAAATAGATCTTTCCAAAAAGCTCTGTAGTGTAACACATTGATTCCGATTTACTAATTCTTATATTTGACCTAATCATTTATCCTCAGATCTGGCAAATGAAGAGTAGAGTGTCTTTAACTTATTGCTATTCCTCCTGTTTCATAAGCTGTGTGCATTCAGAGCAAAGACCTCAGACAGAAAACAGGCCTTGTATGGAAGGGTGAGCATTTACTGAATGACTCTGCTCTGCTTGGGGAAACAGACTGTTATTTGCAAGAAGTGTGAAAAAACTCTATGAAAAAAGGATAGTTGCAATTTTTCCACAGGAGTTGTTATTGCATGTACTTTGCAGCTCCAAGTTACAATGAAAATATGTTAGTAGAAGATGTTGATAAAAGATTTTTATTTATTACCACTCTCCTGCAGGAAGTGAGACATTAGGAGCAGAGTTACTGTGCTTGGGTATGCACTGGTATGTTGAAGTAGCTTTTTATTTAGATATGTTAATCTTCTCAGCCAATGAACTCATGCTGCACTGACTAACAGGAGTTCATCTAATTGTAAGTGCTATTATAGAATCTACAAATATTTGATTTGTGACTGGCAGCAGAGCTCAGTAAAAGCCCTACAGTCTAAACAAACCTGTACATTGAATAAACATAACTACCAAGCTATTTGGATTTGTCTACAAATGCAATAACTGGCACTCTAACATGACATTTGCTTGGAGTAGCAAAAGGGTAAATGGCAAATAAATATTTGTTCTTGAACATTATCTAGCTTACAGCATTAGCAGACTTTTATTGTAAGGGAACAAATCAGATCTACAGCTCCTGACACCTTCCTTGTTGCATACCAAGCTAAACCTAGGCTCTGAACAAATATTGTAGTATGTCTACTATGATGGCATCTGAAGTCTTATAAGGTAACACACAGATTAAGAAGATGCAAATAAGAATATAAACAGCAGCCTAGGCAAAACTATAAAATGGGAACTTTCATCTTTCCCCCATCCAAGCCATCACAATGCCTCAGATTTGGTAGTTCAGTGTTGAATCTTACATCAAATAACACTGAAAGTTACTTCAGTAAATGATACCTTCTTGAGAGGTTCATCAAATGGGTTCAAGCATTTCCCTTACTTAAACAGAGAAGCAATCCCAGATTATCTCTCATTGTCTTTCTCCTTTTTTTAACCTTGCTACAGAATGGCTGAAACAAGTCTGGTAGCTGCTAAAACAGCAGTTCAACGCCAGAACAAGGTCTGTTCACAGAGAGACTGCAGATTGGAAAAAACGTATTTCCAGACTTGCCACTGCTCTCTCTTACATACTGTGTTCCTTAATAGAACTCCAAGTAACATCCTGGAGCTCTCAAATGCCTATGCTTTTGGGTAACCACACAATCCAATAATCTAATTGAAATTAATCTACAGACCCTAATGAACTCTGTCAGATTAGATGGGAAGAGGACGAAGTGTTCCTCTTCCACCAGGGAAAAAATACTGCACTTGAAATGCATATTAGATTTTTTTTTTTTGAAGTAAGTGTTTTAGGATTCAATTACTTTTGCTTCTGTAGAGAAACACAATGTTTAAAAGCAGGAAGTCTTGAAAACAATCCCTCAGATGCATTACTTACTTAGCTTGAGAACACAAGACAGAAGCTACCTGATCCTTGCAGCCTTCAGTGTCTGCTGTGTCAATAGTTCAGTGTTTTTTACTGAGTACCAAGTGTAACCAGGATTCACTGCTGCAGCAGAACTCCAGTAAATCAGTGAAGCAGTCAATGGTACTGTGAGATCTGACAGAAAATCTGCATCTAAAAGGTACAATAAGATTCACCTAAAAGCTGTGTGTTTCAATATTAATTGAATGATTCAAAAGCAAGGTTGAAATTTAAAGCATGTCTTTATCTAATAAGTTATCAAAGTAAAATGCTGCCACAGGCCAAGAACAATATAACATAAAGACTAAAAAAGGAATTCTGTGCACGCAGCTGTATCCTATTCCACCTCCTTTAACCTAAACAAGCTTGTAAAGAAACAGAATTATGAGCCCTTTCCATATAGAAAGACTACTGTTCTTCGACACTGCTATTGCAATCACCTCTCCTTCTTTTTTCCCCTTCCCCTCTCCTTTTTCAGATGAAAGATGTTTTCTTCTTTCTGTTTTTCTTGAGTGTGTGGCTCATTGCTTATGGTGTGACAACTCAAGCTCTACTCCATCCTGATGACAGACAAGTGGAATGGATATTCAGAAGGGTGCTTTATCGTCCCTACCTTCAGATATTTGGCCAGATTCCACTGGATGAAATAGACAGTGAGGATTTCTTTCTGCCCTAACTTGGCCATTTTTGACTGCACACTTCTGATTAGAGCATGGAATTCCTTCCCAGTGTTGTTCAATTCCTTCCCAGTGTTGTTCAAACCCAGTGTTTGGTCCTGCAGGCCAAAGTTTTCACACTACCATGATATAAATAGTGTATTTGCAAAGAGATAATGAGCATTGTGGCAAGCTGTCTGGAATATTCACACAAGGATTTTCAGTTTTAAATGCTGGCATATATTCTGAAAGAATAGCACCCTCCATAAACTTTGGCAGTAGCTTAACATGACAGTATTAAAGCAGTACAGCTCTGACCATAAGCAAACACTTATGTTTTAGAATAAATATTCTTCTAAAGCATTTATTGACTCTGGAGATAAAGCTGCCCAGATCAAATAAAGCTTGTAATTGCATATGTGCAATATTTCAAACAAAACAACATAAAAATAATCACAAGACACAGAAATACGTGGACATAAAAGTTCAAAGTCAACATTTCTGATAGGTAAGCAGGTAAAATACAGAATAGGTCATCTCCCATAAAAGTCTGAAGTAATGCCACAGCATTATGCCAGAATAACAGTGCTAAATGTCAGTGACAATATTGAAGTAGGATTCAAACTTGAGGTAATATAGAAGGAACCAAAAAAAAATCCCGCAGACATAAGCAAACCAGCAAGCATTCTTTGATGTTCACTCTGCTTAATAAGAAAAAGCATGTCTTACAAAACTCAGAAACGTCTAAGTGAGATGAGAGCAGGGGTGTGATTCATCTCACTTGACTTTAATTGCCTACAGCGACAGCACGCACAGCACAACCAGTCACTCTTATTCCCATTAAAGTAATTGGAGAGAAACAAACATTTTTGGAATTGGATTAATCTTATTTGGACGTAGGTCAGATGTAGGATTCTCTAGAAACATGTGTTTCTCTCTATCAAGACTCCAAAAGGGTGTCTTCACCTGGATAAATAAATGGTTAAAAGACAATGAAAAAAATATAATTAATTACACGGGCAACTTCCAGAAGGGAGTCATTTGTTCTAGGCCTTCTAGGGCTCATTCTGTTTAGCATCTTTATGAAACAGAAAAGGAGATGGGTAATGAGGGGGACAAAATTTCCTGGCAAAACTGAATTACTGGGTAGCAAAAACTAAAACTGACACCTGAGAGTTGCAGAGGAGCCTCACAAGTGCTAAATCATCAAATGAAATGTATTGTAAATACAAGGTAATGCACTTGGTGAAAGCAGTCCCAGCTGTGGTGAGCTTTGATATAACTGCCTGCTCTAAGGAATATGATTGCGGGGTTATCCATGGCAGTAGGGAAAGGAATTATTAGGGAAAAAATTGAGAATAAACAAGTAAATATCATTATGCCACTCTAAATTTGTGGATTTAATTCATAGCTGGAGACAGGATACAGGACTAGACCTGTAGTCTGATGCAGTAGAATCATTCTTACTAACCTTGACTGCAAGCCTACACATAAAAAGTAGTTTAAATTTAAAACGAAGAATCCCATCCCAGCTTTTACTGTTTTCTCCTCTAACCTTCATATTAGCGTAAGGACTGAGAAGACACAAGTATGTGGGGGAACATAACTGTTTGATACTCAAAGGTGGTTTGAATTTTGGAACTCAAAACCAGTCTAAAAAAGATGCAGCCTTTTCAATACAATCCTCCTTTGACAAATGTTACTAAGAAGACAGTTACAGCCTTGTCAATACAACCCCCCTCTGCTGAATGTTACTAAAAAAGCAGCTGTGACAACCATCTTGCCACTGATGAGTAGCCAAGTTCTGGTGCAAATCTCTTGCACATTAAAACAACGTCTCTTCATGTACATCACATAACATTTTCACAGGTTTAAGACAGTGGATGTTAGTTCACATAAATGATCTTTCAACTGCAGAATTAGCTCAGTAGCTCAAGAAGTCAAAGAACTGTGCTTTTAGGGTTTAAGAGTCTTGTATTTAGAGTCCTGTTAATAGTCAGCAAAGGCAGTACAAAAATACTACCACAATATTGGCTTTAAGATTTTAATGACTGTAAAATATTCCAAACAAAATTATGCTGCTATATATATGCAGCCAAGATTCTCATTTTAGTAATCATTATTACCACTGTCCTTGATTTGTATCTTAACACTAAAGGTACTAAATACATGCATCTACTCATGTTGCTGGTTCTTATAGAAAGACGTGTAGAATTATTAGTTCAGACTTTATTTGCATTGAAAAAGCTATGAAATACATTACTTCAAACCTCAGGAACAATTCGTGATTCTTGCCATTCTTTGTTGAAAGTCAGCTTATTTTTTTTTTTTCCAAAATGCAAAGCTTTTGTCTCCACTCACACATGTCAATAGGATTTGTCGAAACTATTCTTTTATTTCTCTATCATCCCTTGCAGCATCACGAATGTATCCCAGGAACTGTACATTTAATCCACTGGAGATTCTGCACAAGAACTTGCCATCATGTCCTAATAGCTATGCCAACTGGCTTGTCATACTTCTGTTGGTCATCTTCCTACTCGTCACAAACGTTCTCCTTATGAATCTCCTGATTGCTATGTTCAGGTAAAGAGTGAGTTCAGTAAGTATCAGGACAGAGGCTGCAAAGGCTTAACTGAATGCCCGCATTGCTGTTAGCTATTCATTTTGGAGTACACTAGTAATTTTCCTCATTAAAGTTATTTGGGGATTGTTAGGTAGACTTCTGTGATCATACAGTTCTTAAGTTCTCATCATCCTCATTCAAGCCACAGTAAAGATGACAAGAAGCCTCTTTTACTGCTAAAAATTCAATTAAACATGCATAGAAGGGCCTGCATCCCTGGCTGTGCTGCAGCACCAGTCTGCAGGTGCAAAGCAGCTCTAAACTCAGCAGATTTAACAGTGGGTGATCTGCACATAGAGGAAGCGCTTGATGTCAGCACGGCTAATAATGATTCATTGGGGTGAAGAACTGACACAGAGTTTGAGGTGGAACTACCTTTCTTTAAAAATAGTCCCACAAAACTAATGTTATTTGAAGACTGCAACTGCAATTATTTTAACATCCAAGCATTTGCACAAACTTTAGATTAAATTAACACTACTTGCTGAGCTTTCTGTTCCTTTTTAAAGTAAATGTGTGACTAAAGTTTGTAATAATAAGCTTTAGCATGTTGCAGTAAAAAACAGTTATATACCTTACCCCTTACCCCCCCTCCCTTCCAATTACAGTTACACTTTTCAAGTTGTTCAGGGCAATACAGACACCTTCTGGAAAATTCAGCGCTACAACCTGATTGTTGAGTATCATGGCCGGCCTGCCTTAGCACCACCATTTATCATTATTAACCACATAACTCTGGTTCTCAGAAGAATCTTCAACAAAATGGAACATAAAAAGGAACACCTGGGTAAGTTGATAACAACTGTCTAGCAACTGGAGTCCCTGACACTCTTCTAGGACATACTGTATAGACAAAACAGAAGAGCAGTTAAGATTCCATAAGACAAGAGTCGCAATTTATTTTTAACAGAGAGTGCCACAAGACTACAAATGAAAAAATAAGACTTATATTGCATATTACAAAGTTTCCCACAATGCACTTCTTTATGCACCATAGTTACTACAGCAAAAGTGTCAATATACAACAGTTAAAGAGCTGGAGTGTGCTCAAAGAAGAGCAACAAAGTTGGTGAAGGGTCTAGGGCACAAGTCCTATGAGGAATGGCTGAGAGAACTGGGTTGTTTAGTCTGGAGATAAAGGAGGCTGAGGGATGCATTGTCACTCTCTACAACTACCTGAAAGGAGGCTGTAGAGAGTATCAAACTGGGTAAGTCTCTTTTCCCAGGTAACAAGTGATAGAATAATAAGAAATGGTCTTAAGTTGCACCAGGGGTGGTTTGGATTGGATATTAAGAAACATTTCTTCACCAAAAGGGCTATCAAGCACTGAAAGAAGCTGTCCAAGGAAATGGTTGACTCACCATGCCTAGATGTATTTAAAAGACATGTAAGCATGGCACTCAGGGATATGAGTTAGTTGTTGACTTGGCAGTGTTGGGTTTACGGCTGTACTCAATGATCTTAAGGGTCTTTTCCAGCCTAAATGATTCTATTATTTGATTTCTGAAGATATCACAATGGATAGGTTTAATGAATAGTTATTTCATTTGCTGCTGAGTTTTGGTAATTATTAAGTATGAACAAAACAAAACCAAAAACCAAATACCGAATCTAAAAATCTACTAGGATCAGTGGAATTTTCCAATAGAGACACAAACTGAGAGAACATGCTTAGAGAAATCACGGTTCCTTAAAAGCTATAATTCAAAAGGCAGATGAAGTTCACCTAATTACAGGAGACATCTGGGGGCTTTCTATAGTGGTGGCAAACTTGGCCCAGCTAGTTTAATAGCTTTTGATAACAAACTGATTTACTCCTCATGCACAGGCTGATTAATGGGCTTTGTAGCCCAGCTGTAAGTCAGACTGGACCAATTCAGAGCACTTTGACTATGCTCCCTTTCAGACACACTCCTAGCTATCAAAACATACTGCTGAAGATTCTTAATAAAAAAATATTGTTTTTCCCCCAAAGAAAGGAAGTACCTGACTGCTCAGATTATAGATTCAGTAGCATTTGGAGCATGCAGCAAGTATAGCCTTTTACCAGTCTTTAGGAAGATACAGAACTAGTATGTTACATTCAAAATATGTTTGCTTGGATACTTGACAACAACAACAGGCTTTATATTTCAAGGTGGAGGGATTTATTCAGTTTTTTATTCATTTATCCTTCTTATTTATAACTGTTCTAATAAAGATGTTTACATAATGAAGTGCATCTGAACACAAGCTTTGCTCATTTAATACTTAGATGCTAAAATACGTCAAAAGTCTAATAAGGTTGTAAATGAGTTTAAATGGAACCATAGAAATTGGTCCATGCTGTTCTTTAGAAAACAAAGGAGTCATATCCAACTGCAAAAAAGTCTATTGCCTTCCATCACAAGAGAAATAAAGTGTAGAAAATACTTATTTTACACTGTATTTTCATAACATGACACTCCTGCAATGGCAAAAAGCCTTTTTCTTTAACGTAGCAGCCTTCCATTACCAGTATGAGAAAGAAAGTACCATATTTTGGGGTTTTTTTTCTTCCTACAGAAAGAGATCTTCCAGTTGGCCTAGATCAAAAAATCGTAACATGGGAGCTGGTGCAAAAAGAAAATTATCTTGTAAACCTTGAACAAGAAAGGAAAGAAAGCAATGAAGAAAGGCTGAAGGCCACATCTAATAAGTATGTTATTCTGACTCTCAACAAATGTACATTGTAAGTCTTCAGCTTTGAATGAGATAAGCATTCAGGAGCTTGTACTAAAATGCAGTCCATGAAAAAATGTGTGAAGCCAGCATCACTACAATATCAGAAGATTTTTTGGCATTCCTGAAGTATGTACACTTACAGACTTGTACGCTTCTGCCAAATCTGCAGTCAAGCTCAATGGACATCATATTCATGAAGAAATGGTGGAAAAATACTTCCTTTGCTATACTGTAGTGCACATACTTCTACCCCCTGTAGGAATACAACATAGATTTTTGAATTAGACTTTTGAATAGAAATTTGAGATATCTTGAATTATCCCCCAGCTCACAGATGCAGAAGAACAGCTGTTTACAGCTTTATGGCATGAGACTAGTTTTCCACAAGAAACTAATGTTATTGGCTTTAAAATTATATTTAATTGAGTCTCCGTTTAAATACTTGTCTAAAATACCTCCCTCACTAGGAATATCACTTAAATTGGTTTAGTATTCTAACGAAAATTCCTAAATTATTATTCAGAGGTTTACTCCTTTAAGTAAGACACTAAGTAGTTACCTGCAGGGAAAACCACAAACATCTAAAGCAATACTGAAAATCAGAAAGCAAAGCATTATTCAAAGCAGTTTTTAATACCTGTTCCAGCCTTTTCCTCTGATGATAAAACTGACTTTAAATACAGACACAGCGGGTGTGCAAGTTGTCATAAGAAAGTTCCATAGAAACGTTCTTGTGCTGCCTGTTTTCTTTCCATGCTGTCTTTCCAAACTAATGCCATCTGTCTAACTCATCTAATAGCTGGTGACCAGAACGATGTACATTCTGGGAAAATACTCTTCTCCCTCTAACCTACACAGACTCCTACTTCTTCATAATTTAGAAATATTTTGTTGGTTTAAACTTCATTCTCATAAGTAGATCACTGACAAACCCTAGGAAGGAGAGCTCAATTGTTGAGGTCAAGTAATAAAAATGTGTGTAATTCCTTCCAAAGGGGACAATTATATTCTTTCTAGCTTTAAAACTAGGACACTTTATAGATAGTACATTCTAGATTAAGCTCCTGCTTTGAGGGGAAAAGAATGAGTTTGGCTTCACAGTATTACAGAGCCAGAAAAAGGTTCAGATGAACACTGCTAAACCCATGACTTTCTGTCTTTGCTCTTAGGTGACAGCAGTGTCTGTCTGAGATCTTATGAAACTCTCAGAAAGTGATTCTTTGAACTTTGCAATGAACTCATCCCAAAATGCATTAGACACATCCAAAGGCAGCTTTTTCACACAGACCTGAACAGAACATAACTGGTTAGAAGGAAGCTTTGAAATAGCTGTTAGGACAAAGCAGAGAGGGATTGGAGGACCCTACAGATTATCAGCTGCTAAGAATAAGGAACTGATGGGAGAGGTGAAGTACGCAGAAAGCATGTGGCCAGTGTAATGATCTGGAGGCACTATATAGGAGTTTTCTACACAGTCCAGCGAGGGGCCATGGCTCTAGTAAGTCGCATGGGTTTTGTGTTTTAGGATTTCTTCTGAGGCCTTTCCATTTTGCTCAGCATGTCTGCTTTGTTTCCACAGAGTGGACAATTTGTCTAAATATTTCAGCGGATTGAAAGAACAAGAAAAGCGGTTTAAAGCTATGGAAGCCCAGGTAAGCAACAGTTTTATGGGCATTTATATTAGCTTTAGGATTTCACCATATTTCTCATTTAACAGTGGTTTGGCAGAACCTATTTTGGAATAATGGGAAGGAGAACTCTATCTGTATTATGGTTTCACTTACCTTATAGTTTTCTCTCTGTAAAGAAACATTTCCAATCTCTGGTGGAAAGAAGAAAGGGACATTTCTTGCTCTTTGCTAGCCTACTTCTGAAGCGTTTATTTACTTTGTTAAGGATGCTTCTGGAATGAAACGCTCAACCTTCCCCCTCTATTCTCCTCCTTCTCACAACCTTTTCTGTTTCTAAAGTTGTCAACTTGGAAAACATATTCAGTATGATCTGACCTAGACTGATCTTGGACATCAGTTTTTCTAATTTTTGTAGATATCAGCATCTTAAAGGAAAGTGTCTAAGATACAAATGTGAAGCACAAACAATAGAAGGAAACTTTGATGACAAACCCTTGAAATATAAACAAACTTTTTTAAAACACCATTACCACGTGCTAAGTAACACAACCGTTATTGTTTAGTTTGTCCCTACAACTCTCCAGTGTAACTGTGGCCTTGCTGGAAGTTCCTTATCTTAATATTCCCATTGCTGTTTCCCTGCCCTTTTTTATCCACCTTATGGCTTTCTGAAAAAAAGCCTGCTATTCAATGAATGATGTTGACACCAAATATTGGTCCAACAGGAACACAAAAGAAATGCTTTAATAAGTTTGTGCCAACTCAAGATAATGCAATATACTCACAAAAAAAGGGAACGTATTTAATACAAATCTTCCTTCAGGACAGTTCAACTGTTTCTTAAATATATATATAAATGTGGTCTCTCTGATTCTGCTTCAATGTGCTGCCTGGATTATCATTTTTACAGATTTAAGAATAGATTAAGTCCTACAAAAATGAGCTGATGTAGAAACCACTACCTATTTTGTAGATTTGCCACTGGACAGCTGTTATCTCCTCAATGGTAGAGGTTTTAACCAAAACCAACCTCTTGTGCAACCAACCAGTTCCAAACTATACATGTAAGTATTGAAAACTATTATGGAGAAGCTAATGACCACTGACCAATTTAGTTAAAAAATGAAAGGTCCTCTATACAGATTGAGAATTTTGAAGTAACATATGGCAAAGGTTTTCAAAAATCCTATGTAAATGCAAGTTAGTCTGGAACTAAAGATGGTTTTAAAGCCTTTGTGAACTGAGGAAGCAGCTGAGACTTGCTTAAGGCAATTTGGGTGAACATATACAAAAGGTTAGGCTGTTTCCAAGCTCTGCTTCATCTGGCTTTGTTGACAACAGACCTAACAAGGAACAGAATATTCATAATTCAGAATGAAAAAAAAATACCGTTTGCAAAATATATGTAAAAGCTTTTGGCCAAGTGCTTAGTGTGAATTGGAATGATCTCACCCAACTTTAAGCATGTTATCTGCCTGCCACGATTTCTGATTGTCTTGGGCTTTTCTTGAGCTAATGAAATAGTCTGAAGTATTACCAAAACTTTTAATATACAGATGATAATCGTTAAAAAGAAAATAGAGGAAACCACCTACTTTATTGTAATTAACACAGCTCATTTGCCTTCAGAGCTGCAATTGTTCCTCTCAGTTAAGAATCTTATCCAGTGACCCAGGGCTCCACTGTTTAGAAAATACTAGAGACAGAATTTTTTCTCAGCACCAAAGGATATTCAACACAATAAAGACTTTGGATATTCTTCTTAACGATCTATTTCAGTATCTACCTATTACTGTCTATTATACAAAAAGACCTCCAAAAACCATAAACTGAACATGTACATACTTCATGAGAAAAAGAAGTAGCTGGAAACTGTTGTGACATGAGAGGATCTCTCACGTCACTCAAACTAAAACTCAAACTTGACTTTTCTTAGAAGCTTATAAAACACATATGTAAATTGCTTCATTATCAATATTCCAATAAGAAAAAACATCCTACAGCATGTTCCACAGACAGGTTAATACTGTAACTACATAAATATGAGAAACTTCAATAGCTGAAAAATAAAGAAGAAACCTATGTTTATTACTTTGCAAGTGCAAAGTAATAGAACCTACAGGATCTTTTTATTGTGGATTATCTTTTAACATTTTGAAGATTCTTAAGCAATTACTATTATGTGCCCCTTTCTTAAGGCTTTTAAACAAGCATATGACATTTATGATCCCATTAGGTGTGATGACTGCCGACACAGAAGTGCATTTGCCAGAAAGAAGTGAAAGAGAAGAGTGTGCAGATCAGTCTGAGGCTGACATCACATACATTGATAATTAGATTTTATTCTCATTTCTTCAGATTAAGCCTTTTGTCCTGCTCTGTTTAGCAGTAAAATCCTGATCTCATGAAAGTCTAACGCTCAACTTTCAAAGCCTTTACAGCAATCTACTTTTAGAGGGCTTCTTGGTCTTCCTCATTTAGTTTCTTGAGCTTTCTTCCCTCCTCCTTCTATATTGCTCAGATCATCACACAGATCACACAAAAAACTTTCTCCTCCAGCATGACTCTATCATCTTATTTTCTAAATATGATCAGCCTTCTATTCTCCAGACACCTCACCCTCAATCCATCGTCATCATTGCTCATTTCCGCATTTCTCTGTTCAAAGAAACCTCCCTTTGGAAGGGTGATCATTTACACACTAAAAACCAAGCCACTTCCTTGGCCAAGAAAGCGAGCTTGTATTTGAGTTGCTTAGAAAAGAAATCAAGTAATAGTTTCCACAGGAAAGGGCCTGGGACACTGAACCGTTACGATTCATACAGTTCCTGGAGTTCTTACAAGCCTTGAATGATTGCACTCACTGCCTCCTCTTCCCATGCTGGCTTCTGTGAGATACTCCTTTGCTTGTATTACTTATTGAGGGCTCATGCCTCATCTCCAGAAACTGGAATCTCATCACACAGTACTCAAGCATGCCGTGGCTTGCAGTCGCTTCCCAAACACAAAGCAGGTGACCCTCCCGCGGGCCGACCCCAGCCTCTGCTGCTTGCTGTTCTGTTCCAGTGCCAGATCCTAGCTACTGTCAGCTTGGTGCTGCTAAAGGACTTTCCCTTTACGTGTCACACCACACGGACCACTGCATCTGCAGCTAAACCATTTTCTGATTTCACTTTTCTTTCTCAAAGATCAGGGTGGAAAAAAAAATAAAAAATGACTTGGAGTCTTTAAAGCAGCAATGTGTAGCAAGAATTTTCTTACAGACTAGGAATTTGGGCTGTGTCATTTTTTTCATTACTTAAACTGGCATGTAGAGCTTTAGCATAAAAAAGAGGATAGATGGCTTTAATAGATTTTTGTATGAAAAGATACACCAATAAAATGAATGTCATTACTGTCCTTTAAAGGGAAAATTCTTTGGAATAATATCAACAACATCAGAAGTGGGAAGCATTGGGTTGTGATTTTTCTTACACTGATAAGCCTGAACTGAACTTCACTTCATCATGCTTGTAACACTGGTTCTATGCAACATGAATATAGCTTGTGCAAAAGCCTTCTCTATTACCAGAGGTGAGGGAAGATCTCAGATCTGATAAAAATACCTTTCCAGCACAAGTCCTTTATTAATAGGTAATAATCTTGTTATGATGTCTTCATAAAACAGGCATTTGTCTGGTTTATTCAGCTGCCCCCAGACCTCAGTGACCCCATTAACAATGACAAAGTCTTGGTATTGTCCTACCTGCTCTTCACCCCAGGCAAGCATTAGTCAAAAACCCAGTAAGTTTGTACTGAGCTGCATTTTTTGTTAGGAAACAACACCTATCTTGCAAGCAGCACGCTCTGCTCTTGGCAGCAGCTCCCATTCTGAAACAGCTACTATTTTGTGATCAGCCACATTAATCATCCACTTGAAATCAAAATGTATCCATTTGGAATTGCTATGTCCCACGCACATGCACTGTAACAACTGATGTATTTAGCAATGATCCATTAATTAACACGCATCAGACTGTATACTCATGAGAAAATATATTCTGCTTTTAAAATTAAAAGGCGTATTTCAAAAGATGGGACAATATTACTTATTTCGCACTGTTTTCTGCTTGTGCTGGCAAATGATGCATTTGTTCAAACACAAAGATGCAAATCACCTGGACCTACCAGTCAACTACTGGTAACATGCTGACCCTCTCCCCACGTCCCCCCCCCCAAGATCCATCAGAGTTCAAGCAAGCACAATTTAACAAGAAAATCACAAATTCTAAAGAAGTACTCTTTCACTATATGGCTTTGGGTTTGGTTAATTCAGAATACTGGCAAAAAAAATGTCAGTCCAAACTGACCTGAACTAATTTGAGTTTCAAATCATACAACCTTTCAGGGAGTTTAATCTTTTGACCTTATTTATAAAATTTATTAACATTCTGTTTGAAAAACTACTATATTTGACATTCATTACAATGTGACTCATTGTATAAGCTGACTCATCCTGTGAGGTGATTCACTGTATATTGTCAAATGATTGAAAATATTAAAAATGTCAATTTTGGAATCTAAACTAAGACTTGAGGGAGAAGTTACAAGATGTTACATTACTGTAACATTCTAGAAGATTTTCAAGATTTTTTATTCTCAAATCAAATAAACTGAGTATTTCTTAAAACTCCTATAGCTGTGTTAATCAGCATGGCTCAAAGAGATGACAAAATCCAGTTACCACTGAAAATTTACTGAATCCCAAAGGAGTATAAATACCTCATTCCCACCAAATCAACACACATTATCAGTGTGGAAGCAGTGCCATTTGGAAAGGACATACAAACGTGCAGGCTAAGAATCACATCATGATCATCATCAAGGGGAAATGCTGCTAGCCACCTTCACAACTGAAGCTACTGCAAATTCTGACCTATACTCAACATAGAGACACTTTGCTGAAGCCATCCTGAGCATGTCTTCAGCAAGATGTATCCTGCTGTACTTCTCCCAAGGAAACATTGTGGTTTTTTAAATCAACACTAAATAAGGTAAATATTAAACCCCCAAAAATACTGGTTTTGCCAGTTCCCACCAGTCCCTCCAAACTCACAACTGGGTGCTGCTGTGCTTTCACTCTCAATGGCAATGAAAGAACAATGTATTGAAGGGGGAGAAAAACAAGTAACAGAAACAAAGGTTAAATGGTTGTAAAGGTGTTCCTCCCTGGGACAGGGCCACAGTAAAGCACATCCAGTGGAAGACTAAGTCTTTATTTTCATTGTTTAAAAACCTCTACATCATGAACTCATTGTCATTGCTCCAGGATCTGGGAACCACTCTGAGTGTGTAGGAAGCCTTTCAGCTAACACACCTTTCTTTGGCTACTTCAGCTCCAGCACAAGCCCCAGGGAGCTGTTCAAGCAAACAAAGCACACCTTATTCTTTCCTGCAACTATCCTGAGCCCACAGACTTCTCACAAACATGAAGTCTGAAGTATTTGTTTTAGGGAGCTTAATTTCTAACAGCGTAAAATGCTCGTGGTGGCCACAATGCAAACTGCTGGACAAAAAACTATCATGTGGTTTCCAGACCAGATAAAAAAAAAAAAAAAAAAAAAAAAGAGAAAAAAACCCCCCCCCCACCCCCAACCAACCCCCCCAG
>NDXB01009430.1:27117-63242 GCA_002631895.1 Agapornis roseicollis
TTTTTTTTTTTTTTTGTGAAAATTCTTGTATTCCTAGGAATCAGAAGTCCACAGTGAGGTCTCCAGTGAGTTTCCAAGTCTTTCAGACCTTTGGAGAAGAATATTTAAGGGAAGTGTCAGCCAGTGTTGTCAGTGCAATATGAGAACAAGTGGGCTGCAAGCATTCCACCCACCCCTTCCCCTCACAGTGCTTTATCCATGTGGCCTCACATGCTCCTACACAGCAGGACTGCTGTTCTCCAAGAATAACCCATGTCTTCACTTAACAGTCTCTTAAAGTAGCCTGGTTTGCCCAGTCCTCCCTCAGCATCTCAGCGCAAGCATCATGTACAACTCATCTGTTCCTAGTACGCCATTGTTGATATACAGACCTGAAGTGCAAACAGAGAAGACTGCATTCAGCCAGGGAAACTTAAGATCCCAGCTATGCTTCCAGGCAGAGGTTCCAAGGCACACGCCTTGGATGCCAAATACATGCTGTGCTTTGCCTGTTCGTTTCCACTATTGTTTCTCCCCCTGTTGAACACTATCCTGAGCCTGACAGTGACTCATATCAGCTTAATTCTAGCTCCAGAGGCAGGAATAATTTTATCCCCATCTGGAGCAACAACAGAGCACCACAATCCAAATGTTTTAAGGCACGAAGCAAAGAGAATCACATTCACAGGAAATCACCTAGAAGGGTCAGCTAAGGACTGCATTGCCTGCAGCCCAAATTTTGCACAAATACAAGAACGAGACAAGCCTGTTCCTTTGGAAGATGTGACACAAATCTATGTGTGATGGAAAGAAACAAGATCTGACAACACATCATTAAAACCCCAGTAAAAAGGGGTTTGCTTTGTTTCTTTTTTTTATTGTTTTTAAACATAACTTTTTTTCTTTCCAGAAGTCATTATGTCCAACTCCATTAACATTCAGGTAAACAAGTGAAAGAACAACAGATGGGCATGATCTTGTAGCACCTGCACAGCTGCTGGGAGCAGGTCTTGCTTTTCTTTGCAGGAGCTCTCCCTCCCTCTCCATACCACCATGGGCAATGGCTGGCAGCCGCTGTGGGACATTCCTGCTTCAAACACAGCAAGTCCAAGCCAGGGCAGAAAAAGGCAGGCAGCTGTGGGATCACAGCACTTGGCCTCCCCCCTGGCTCTCAGCTGGGCTTTCCCCTGGTGGTTCATAGGGGTGGGTGGTGGCAGCAATGGTGGCATTACCAAACCATCCATGAAAATCAGACCAGCCCCCAACCGGCTGGCAGCAGTGGGCATTTTGGGCCATTTGGGGTCACTTCAGGAGACCTGGAGTGTGTGCAGTACTGCCACTGCAGCCCTCTTTCAACACAGTCACACTATTTTTGCAATCCACAGTAACTCCTCCACAGCTGTGCCCTCCCTTCCCTTAAGGAAAGACATGCACAATTACAGCAGCCACTGCTGCCAGCAAGCACCCTTTTTCCCTTCCATCAGCACCATTCTGGATGCATCCCCAGCTTGCTTTCAGGCCCTCCTCACAGAGGCTGCTGTTGAAGCCTGGTTCACAAAGCATCCCGGTGTTAAGGTTAACTGGTTGTAAAACCACAGCCGTTCATCACACAATGCACACTATGAGAAATGTTTATTAAATTGATTTTTGTTTCATTTCTTAAAAAAAAAAAAAAAAAAAAAAAAAAAAAAAAAAAAAAAAAAAAAAAAAAAAAAAAAAAAAAAAAAAAGGCAGAAAGAAGTTAAACACACTGCTTTGTGGCATGCTCCACAGTAGGAAAAAATCCCAAGCATTCAGTTAAGCTGTCAGCGGCTCTGTTTGACTTTTCAATGTGGTCTTTCAATTCAGACCCGGAGAGTTGACTTTCCTCTCCCCCATCAGTCTCTCTCCTCCTCCCTGCCTCAGGTCACAGCCATTTTCTTAGCTGTCACTAGGTCCAGGAGGATGCTTCCTTGGAGAGAGAGGGGTTTGCGTTTACAGCCCACAATTTCATCCATAGTTTGTTTTTTGGGGGTGTAGAGGGGAGCAGAACGAGGCCACATGTTGCACACACAAATGTGCAGGTATGCAGGAGAGGGTCTGAAGCAGGGCAGGTGTCCTACCTAGTGTTTTTTCCCCCTTCACCTCAGCCAGTTTTGGGACTGACCAACTGGCAGGAGAGCCCTGTCTCTTTCGGATCCTGAGTGCTTCCAATAGGGTGAGCTCCCTCAGCCCTTCACAGCTCCCTCTCCAGCTTGTTTTGAGTCCAGCTTCACAGGAGGCCAGTCTAGTGGAGACTCAAGTGAGTAGTGTTTTTCTGTGAGGGTTTCTCAGCTACTTCAGTTTCTAAGCATGACAGGTCCTCTCTGTCCCTCTTCTCCCAGGGCTGACCCCTCCTGCTACAGCTGATGATCACTGAACTCTCCACTAGTAACTCTGAGGAAAGCATTACCCTCTTCCTGCAAAACTACTCTGCCCTCTCTCAAAACCTTCCCAGCCACTGGCTGTCTTTCCTGCAGCAGCCATAGGGACAGGAGGTGGCCAAGGGAGCTGCTTCTAGAGCTCCCCACAGCAACAAACCACCTCTGAAATGAGCCAGCAAGCAAACTGAAGTCCATGTGGAACACTGTCTCAGCTAACTTCCTGCTCTTCTTCCTCCCACAGCTCTCGGACTCCCTCTCTCAAGTACCACTTTCTCACTACTGCTCCTGCTTGGAGCAACCGAGACTCCTAAAACTACAATATCAAAGGACACACTAACCTGCATCAAGACCCAGTCTGTCTTCGAACAGAGCTCCAGCTACATATGCAGCATCAACTGAATACTGAACAATATCAAAAATATGGTATAAGGAAAGAAAACAAATTGAAATGCTTAGTAGCATATTTATATACATTTATCAACACTCAACAAAAAAGGCGGCAGTTACACATCCATTCTGTATGCTAACAATCCCAACGCACATATATGTAAACACCCATGCTTGGTTGTTGCATAAACATATAGCCACAGAACAGAGTACATGACCTGAAGGAGGTACACTGGGGAACTGGGAAGGTGTTACCTACTGCAAAACTTGTCTCATTCTTGATGTGCACAGTGTGGACATTCAGGGCAGTGTTGCTTTAAGGCTATTTCTAAGGCTGAATCTTTTTATGTCCAACCCCTCAATCTGAAGTAATGCTAAAGCACTTCCTCCTCTTACCCAGCACAACTTGATATATATATATATATATATATTTTTACCTATATACTTTTTAAAGGCCCTATATACTAAAAGGTAGGAAGAGGAAAGGGGGGAGTGGAAGGGGAGGGAAGCCTCTGAATGGATCAGTTTACCCCAGCGCAGGAATTTCCTATCCTGTAGTGGCAAAGGCCACGGCAGCTATGTGCAGTGGACAAGATACTCGTTTAAAATAACCACAGGTCTCACTCCCTATCCTGTCTAAACCTCTTTGTTGCAATGAAGGGGGAGAGTGAAATACTTTCAGAAACAGAAATATTCCTGAATATTGATGGTGATGGTGATCACTGGTTTCACTTCCTCCCCATATCTGCTTTGAGGTGGCAGAGAGCTGAGAGATACTGTAATTTCCAGCTCAAGTGCTTGTATGGCTAAGAAAAAGGCTTTGCTTAAAAATATATATTTATAGAACTATACATATAGATCATCTTTTTAGAGACACTCTGATTTTATTACATAGCTCCTAGGTTATTCACCCCCTCTATCTAGATGGTAGTGGAGTGGCATACAACAGAAGCCACGTACATCCAATTGGCAATCAAAGCTTACCAGGCTACAAGAAAGTGTTTCACCTGGTGCAATCTCAAATCCTAAATTCCCTTGCTTTGATAAGCTGATCTCCTGCCATTGATGTAAATGGAAGATCTTAAAAATAAACTATTTTCTCCCCAGATCAGGTTATGACAATTTCCCAGCAATATTACAGTGTGCAACAGTATGCTATAAGTAAGGAAAAC
The DNA here is from genome assembly GCA_002631895.1 of Agapornis roseicollis. Taxonomy (NCBI): domain Eukaryota; kingdom Metazoa; phylum Chordata; class Aves; order Psittaciformes; family Psittacidae; genus Agapornis; species Agapornis roseicollis. Next base: position 31,058 of record NDXB01009430.1, read on the forward strand.
TGCACAAGAGAGTGATGCAAAGATGATATTTTAAACACATATGCATATGGCTGGGAACCCCCAAGCATCATCCTGCAATACATAAATGCAGGATTTCTAAGGTTGAGGACTTCTTTTTAAAAAAAAAGTTTCCCTCTTTTATCTATCATTTGTATGCAAGAATTAGCTTAACAGCAGAAACTTGGTACACAACCAGACTCTTCCCAAAACACATGTTTGTAAAGTAACACTGAAAAAGGGTTTTTTTTCTATTTGACAAACTAGAACTAAAGTTCACCCCCAGACACTGACCCTTGAATATAATGAATCAATGAAAATAAGCCAATTTATAAAGTTACAGCTGAACCAAAAAAAAAAAAAATAAACCAAACCCAAAACCCAATAAAGAGCCCCAAAAGCCAAAGACATTCCCACTCATCAGAGAGTAAAATTTAAGAATGACTTCTGTTAAGAATTGGCATATTGATGCAAGCAGGTTGCAGAGGAACAATACACCTGCGTTTACCCTGGAGCACGTCACACCAAGGTGACAGGGGCTATTTGTTCTCCACTCGCCCAGGGAGGTGGGGTGATGCTAGGAAAAGATGAGTACAAATGAACAAAAAACGCTAAATTCTGCTTCAGCATCCAATTATGCGTATAAAAAAAAGTTGGGATTGAAAAAGAGAGTAAAAATCAAGGCAAAGTTTTCTGATAACAGGCTGCAGCTTTCTCCTCTGTACATCTTCTGCCAGCATTATTTCTGAATTACAGAGGGTGGGGAAGAGGGAGGAAAGACTCATCTCCTGCTACAACTGCTTTCCCCATCACACAAAACTGATGTGTAACTAATTCAGCCACAAGCATATGGGAGAGTTTCATTTATTAAAAAAAAAAAAGTACTTCAAAATAAAAACGGTGAGTACTGTACGGTAATATTGAAGTATTTATATACATAGTTTTCTTTATCTTTTGTTGAAATGTCTCATGGTCACTTGGTGGCACTTGGGGTCCCTTCTAGGGCCATCTGCCCTGCTCCCCCCTTCCCCTCCCCATTTCTCACGGCTCAGTAGACGGAGCTGTTCCTTATGCCACAGCACAGCACCATGCTCAGGATCATTTCGAAGATCTGTTGGGAGACATAGGAGCACCAGTGAGGCACCAACCAGAACAATGCAGGAGCTCCCCCATGCCATATGAACACTCTCATGCCATAGACAAGGGTGGAGGTCCTGTGTCTTCAATTCAGTTTTCATTAGCAGTTGGTCATTCGAGACAAGATGATGTTCTCCCTTCTAGCTGGCAGCAGTGTTGGTTACTTTGCAAGCCTGGCAGCTATGCAGCAAATGCTTCAAGATTCCCCCAGGTATTACAGCCCAGGTTCTGCACACAACCTGGGTTAACCAGCCCATGCCACCCACCACTCACTGGGGAGCAATCCCACCATGTCAAAGGGTGCAAATCCCCTCCCATTGCAGACTGCAGTGACAAAGCATGGCAGCCTGAGAAACAAGGGGTTTTTGAGGCAGAGAGGAGGCTCAGTGGTGCTCTGCCCTTCTGGATGGGGTTGCAGGAGCCTTCTCTAACATCCCAACTCCGCAGAGGGATGACAAAGCACCCTGTCTTGAACATTCCAGAGCAGCTGGCATGCAAAGGGCTGCCACTGTCGTTGAGCCTCAGGGGCATGTGGAGGAGAGGCATGGATCCAGCCCAGCTGAACAGGATGAGGGCATCCTGAGGTAGCTTTTTCCCATCTCATAACAGCAGGGCACCACACGGTCACACTTACCATGATCACAGCGACCACAATGGCAACAATACCGATCACGTACAGCTTCCCGGAGAACAGCTCATCAATTTTTTTGTGGCAGTTGACGGTCTGAAGCAGAAAAGCATGCTGGTCAGAGAGCCTGCTCTCCCCGTGCCTGCCCCTGGTACCCAGAGAGGCAGGTCTGCTTCCTCCAGTTCCTGGGTCATGACTCTAGGACTTCCCACCAGACTTCACCCCTCTGTGCCTGTCAGCCCCTCAAGCAAGAGCAGCAAAGGAAGAACTGACAGCAACCTCCAACATCCCTCTACGCCATCACCAAACAGATTAAATCTCTACCCTTTAACCTAATTCCCAATAAATCCCCAAATTTCCCTGGCAGCCACATGAGCTGCACTGAGCAAAAAGAAACCATACCCACCTCAGAGATTTTCAGGATGGAGTCCTTTCTTGAGCAGAGGTCTTCTCTCCACAGGGGAGCGGTAGCTCCTATTAGATTATCAGGACCACAGCAGTCCAGCTATATATAGACAGGGAAAAAAAAATAACCCAAACAACCCAACAAAAAAACATCATTAGGAGACAGTAATAACTCATGCAGTGCTCTCCCCACCATTTAACATCCTTGAAGCTACCCACAACTGAGGAAGCATCTTGGAGGGGAAAACAAGGGAGGGGGAATAACTCTCCAAATTAATTTTTTCTTCCCATGGAATGCAGCTGCTTCCTGCAATAGTGGCAGACAAAGCTGATGTTGGTATCCTGCAGGAGAGTGAACCCAACTCTCTCCAGAGATTTTGCTTCCTGCTAAGAAGAGGAAGTATTGGGAATAGCTCCTTAGAGCAATATTTTCCTTCCATTTAATTTTACTTAAATCAGGGGTGCTGAGGTAAATGAAAAGCAACTTAATTAGAGCTTGAGCGAGACTTCCCAGCACCGTGTGAAGAGCAGAATACTGAAGAAGGCACAACTCTGCTTCCTGGCATGTGAGAAGAGCAAACTTGACAGGCTAAGACCTGAATGTAGGACCATCTGCTTTATACCCTGCTTTTCCTATTCATTTTCCTGACCCCTATTTTTAATCCTTCTTCCTCCCACATTCTCATTTCTTCTGGCTGCAAGAAACTGCTATGGAGGGGAGATTTCTACACGAAGCTTGGTAAGCAGGCAGCAAACTCCCAGTGCTGAGAACACAAACACATTTGATCCACTTCCTAAGCATCAAAAAATCCAGTGTTGCCTTCACTCCCTGCCCGAGGACTTGTAGCTCAACTTACTGCTACTGCCTCAGCGGAGAGGATGAGCCTGTGCGCAGCGACAGCCATTGCTCACCACTGACAAACCACATGCAGAAGTTAACTGGGTGCCATGCACAGCATGCAAGATCCTGTCTATCAGCAGGTGCTTTGGCCAACTGCATGTGGCCTGAGCAGAGTGTGCAGCAAGACCTCTGACATCTTACCGTTTCATGAAAGGTCTTCACCACAGCTTTGCCGTTGTTTGTGTCTGACTCTGCCATTAACGCTTGTTGAAATGCTTGATCGTAGAACTGCTTCACATCTTTGGCTATCTAGGAAAGACAGGAGAAAAAGTCCCTTTCAGGCAGAGGAGAAGGAAACCCATCCAGTGGATGGGTTCAGTGTCTGAGGGGGAAAGGTTGCCTCCAATGGCACACACAGGTAGAAGAGCAGTTTTTAAATAGATTTGCACCCCATTTATTTGCACAGGTGTGTGAAAATAGGCCTGTCTCTCATAGGGCCTAAGTCCCTACAGCCACAGGTGTTAAGAGCAGCAGATATTAAGAACCTCATCCACCACTCAGCAGGTTCCAGAAAGCACTATCCAAGTGCTCCATGAGCATTCTCTATCAGGCAAAGAGAGACAAGGTCCAGAGGGTGAACCACAAGATCTGAGATAGCCTTCAGCCCACATGGATTTGCTGTTTGGCTCAGAAACAGCTTGTTCTGAAACACCCAATGCATGGAGACAAAGGAAGCAGGTAACACATGTCCCACTGAGGCTGCAGAAGCAGGCAGGACATGCTGGGGAAGTCAGGAGGAGGTGGGGTGTGCAAGCAAAGCTGCGGTAGGTATGGGCACCTACGCTTACTGTCTGGCAGGAATCTGGGGGGTATTGGACGCTAAAGCCTCATTTGGGTGGCTCATTTTCAGAGAAACTGGCCTTGTGGCTTCTCTTCTAACACTCTCCAAAACTTTGGGAGAGACAGATGAAAAGAGGACATGCAAGAGAAGCAAAACCAAAAAAAATAGGAGCAAGTACGGAAGGGAAAATGCTTTCAAGAACATCTGCTCTTGGCAGTGCAGGCTGGATTAGCACACAAAAAGAGAAACAGCAGCAAGAAGGAGCACAATTTCAATCAATTATCCCAGCATTTCTTTGCCACTGCTCAAAAAAGTTTAATTTGGAGGGCAGTGTTCTCCAATCAAACCATTTGATTCTGGTACATGAAAAATATAAACCAATAATCCTATTTCTTGCCTCCCCATCCTGTATGTAAAGCATCTGTGGAAGAGCAACCCTGTGCCTGTGTGACAGGAGATGCCTGTCCCCCCCCAGGGGCTGCAAACCCAGGTGGAATGAAGCCCCTGCTGGGAGCAGCTCTTGGTGGCCAGGATCACCCAGCACTTCCCTCCAGCTTGTGTTGCTCCCCAGACGTCTCTGGCCAAAGCGGGGAGAAGCAAGCTGCCTGCCTCGTGAGAAGGGACTTCTAACCAACCCATTCATCATGCAGGCTGTGAAAGCAGCTGACGCCAACAGACTGCCACTGTTCATTTTAAACTGCAAAATAATTTTAGGGACTGAAGTCATTGCTCTTGTATTGGCAAATCCTGAATTTCTCAGCTTTATGCTCTGATGGCCAAGCACCTTCTCCCCAGGATGGAAAGCAACATAAATGGGGGGGGGCACTGCCTCCTTACTCAGGCTCTGCTTTTTTTGCTGTTGCACATCTTGGACTCTTTAGGATTCAAAACTAAAATCTCCAGGAAACATGGCCCCTCTGCAAAGGTTAATTAGTTCACCAAAGCTGCTAGGAAACATACCCTGCCTGCATAATAATATGTTTAGCCACGGAAGAGTTTATTCCGGTGAAGTCATGCACTCTCTGGTGAATGACTACAAGGGTGTTCCCACTCATGGCTCATCTGGTCATCTGCAGCCTACATGCATGTGAAAGCTGAGCAGACCACCACCTACTTACATGTCTAGTTTACATCTCTTAGTAAACACATTTCCTGCTTTGCCAGAGAGTCTAACCTGTGTTCTGTGCAAAGCCTTAACGGTGGAGGGATCAACACCCAGCCCACAACATGGCCACAGTTCTCATACACTGACTGTTTTGCTCTTCAAGACCAAACTCAGTATGTGTGAGCACATGAGACTGTCATGAAGGAAAGGTGAAAAGCTGCAATTTCAGTCCTACCCTTTAGCTACCCCCCTTCTGGCCAGAGGACCTCATCTGAGCAGTCCTTTGGAGAATGCCTGGGATAGAAACTTCTGCCCCTCATGCATGCACTGATCAGCATTACTAACCAGAAGCAATCTCAGTCCTGGCTGACCAACAGCCAGAAGTGGGTTATGTGATACTGGCAAAGAGCAGGAAGCACCAAGCAATCCTGTTAACACAAATGCAGGCTCCCTCCATATGGTATTCCCTCCCTTCGAGGCCAGGTGGCTGGATTTGTTGTTTGCTCTCTGGCACTCAGGACATACAGACAGCTTTCCTTCATGACTTCGTATGTGAATCAACTCACTCTGTGACTGACAGTGTGGCAGCAAGGAGGGGACCCAAGCGAGAAAGAGCTATTTTTACTCCAGACATTACACTACATGCTGTAAGGGGCAGCTGCTACCATCAAGCACTCCCATTTAAAGTTCATCAGCCTGGCCATGAGGAGTTAGGTGACCTGCCCAGGTCACGCAGCTAATCTAAGTCCCTGTGACTCAGTCTGGGAGCAGCTCATGAGCAAAACAGCTTGTGCTGGGATCTGCTGTGCTTCTGCCCCAGCATCCCAGCCCCACAGATGCAGGCTCTAGAGTTGTCTTACTTGGTCTTTGTTGACAAATCCCCAAATTCCAGCTGCAACTTCACAGGCAAACAGGATCACCAGGCAAGTGAAGAACTGCAAAGACAAATCAAGAGAAGGACATTTAACGTAACTGGCTATAGGCAAAAACAACCCTTAGGTAGGTAGAGGTGTGGAGTGGCACTTTTACTGACAGAGACAGGAACAAGGTGTCGTCTGACTTCAAACCTTTTTATCACTCATAAACATGCTTAACCCAAACTCATTTTCCTGTAACAGACTGGATGCCACCCCACACCCAGACTTCCCACTGGGATGCCTGAGCAGGGATTAGCAGAGCCAGTCCCAGAGCACACAGGGACTGGCATGGATGAGGATTCTCTGTGCACCACAAGACACATCTCTCCTTTTCATGAACCTGCAGGACCATCCAGAGAAGCTTCTTGCACTGCTACAGATGCCCCAAGGATGGGAATGCCAGTGCAGGGTTAAAAGCAACATTTCAGCTGCTGAGGAGCTGCGGGGTGTCAGGGTGTGATTTATGGCCAGCTCTCTTGGCATCCACTACCCTGCAAGGCTACTGCAGTTTTTTGCATAAATACTAACACTGATGTTTTCCCACAGTCCCACCCTGTTTGTGCAATTCCAACACTCCTCCCTGCCATTCCCCCAAAGCCTCCTGCCATCATTTTGTTCAGATCTCAGGAACACGTTGTGACGGTCAGTCTGTTAGAATGGGAATGGGAAACCATAAAGCTCATACATCAGAGTCAAGTGAGAAGGCACTGAGAGGCACGCTCCACACACAACTAACATTACCTTTGCGATAACATCACCCTCAGTGACTTTTCCTGGGAAAAGCCCCAAACTGGGAGAACTGCCATGGAAGTAAAAAGGCAAAAGAGATGAATGCAGTTAGGGGAAGACAAAATCACATTATGGGGTGGGACAACAGCCCCTGACTCCTGGGAAGTCTCTGTTCCACACACATTTTCTTCACAACCAGAGCAAATGAGAGTTTCCAGAATGACACTATGACCTGGCTCTCACATGCAAGAGCAAAGGGTTATCAGCAAAATAGAAACAGGACTATTGACCTGACAGTAGGAAAAAACTTCAACATCCATATCCAGTCCCCAAATAAACAACTCCTATTGAAATACCTATATATCCCTGAATCTTCTCAACCATCTTTGAGGGACTGGATCCCACATTCCCCCCAAGAAACCACATCACCCTAACTTGTGGGCACAATGCCACTGTAATTCTCTGGTTAAGCACTAGGGCTCACTCTTGTGAAGGATGCCTCCAGTGAAGGATGTCTCCTTTACCCCAGATCTGGAGGTACAACTTCCTGCAGAAGTTCTGTAAGCTGGCTGCAAAGCACCAGAGATGCAGCTTGCCACCATGTGAATACAGCTGTGTTCCTGGGCAAGCAGTCATGTATGCCCTCCATGTCGAGTGTCTCTCTTCTGCCTTCCTTGAGTCTTGCTGCTCAGCTTCCATGCTGCCTTTAGCATAGGATTTTAATGGCATGGAACTTCCTGGTACTTTTCCCTTTTGCAGTAAGACTACAGTCACTTTATCGGCTGGCTGCAGGAGAGGGGTAGTGGCTGTTTCCCTGCAGCACCCTCAGGACACTGCCTGGAAATGTGTGGTGGGAGCTTTGGCCAGTGGAAAGCATCACTCTCAGGTGCCTCCAGCCTTCTCTTGTCAGGCCAAGGTGTGAGCAAACATAGGCAAACACACAGCAGCCAGAGCTGCTAATTTCTGCCAAAGCAGCCGTTTCCCTGTTAGACCTCAGCTATGTTGTACCATCTGCCCTTCTAATCCTCTTTCCAACTTCAGGAGGGAGTGAGGGGTAATTCAGGTTCTGTAATCACTTGCACTAACAAAAACAATAATCCAAAGCTGCCAGACCTTACTACAACCACCCCTGTCAGATTTGTGCATGGGCTCCTCCTCAGCACAGTAATAATGCCTGCAAACTCCTAACACAGCTCTCATCCACCAGTGTTCAGAAGTGATTTATAAAAGCTGGAGAGAAGCACCCCCTTCTTGTTGGGAAACAAGCAACCAGAAGTGAAGCCAGCTGTGAAAGCGAGGCAAAGGAGCTCCATTTCCCTTTGTCCCAGCTGTGTCCATACCCACGGGTCACTATACCACCACCAAGAATCTTCCAGCCCAACAAAGGCAAGTGCTGGGAAATCCTTCCCATTTGTTGTTGTTGTTTGTGGGCTTTTTTTTCTTTTAATTGAGTTTAAAGCTGAACTAAATGTCAGAACCTGCTTTAAATGAATAGGTCTCCCTTACCTACCCCCAAGGCAAAGGCTTTTGGTGTGGCTACAGTTTATACAATTAAGCTCATTCCATGCCAGGAATCCTGAGCTGCTGCCTCACATCAAGGATGCCTGCAGCACTTCAGTAAAGGATTTTCTGGGACATCCTCGCTAAGATATTGTGGGAAATCTTTGCTGTGTTCTCATCCAAACAGATAACAATAGTGGATGACTTCTTAAAAGAACTGGAATTGTCACAGGCAGCCATAAAACAGAGTGAAAGGAGAAGCTGTAGGGGACAGCAGGTAAGAAAAAAGGGTTGGCAGGTGCTTGGTTGGACAGCCAGACTGTGTGTGTGGGGGAATAAAAGCGGGGGGGGGGGGGTTCCCAAAAAAAAGAGAAAAAAAATCCCATAGGCTCTTGCTGTTTGCACCTCTTCTGCTATGCTGCTGGCTTCAGCCTCTGTACTGCAGCCAGGCACAAGCAGGAGCTTGCAGCATGCCTATCAGCTCAGCCAGAGCTCAGTAGGCTGGGCAGAGATGCTCTCAGCCAAGTAGCACTGCCATGCTCCTTGCGGAGATCAGCCATTTCCATCTCTGTGCTCATGCATCTTCCCAGCCCTGTGTGTTGGAAAATTCTCCAGCAAGGGAAGCATGGCCATGTACCGCCTGGCAGGACACCACGCTGCCAAGCAACATCCAAAGCTTTGTGCTCTTACCGTTCCCAGAAGGCACTGAGACTCCTGAATAGCGCCGTAGCATCCCAGGAACCCCACAAACATCATCACAGCTCCAACCGCGATCAGGATGTAGATTCCTGCAAGTGAGAGGCAGAAGCGTTACTGTAAAGCTTTGTACAGCAGCATCCCAGCTCCTGGATGGCCATTCTGGCCCCTGGGGCAGCCTAATTACATGTGTGCAGAATTAAAGCCTGGGAGATATAGACATAGTAGAACAACACAACATAACACAGATCAGGTCTGAAACTGTCTGAGGTTGCTAACAACAAAACTTTAAAAAGCCCATCATCCCATCAGGAAACAGAGGACTCAAGTAGTAATAGGCAGAGGGTGCAGCAGGCAAGACGAAGGCTTTTCTCAAACCCGTAGTAAGTGAGTTCCCACAGCATACTGTTTTAAATATTTTAAGCAGAAGAGGTGAAAATGATTACTTAGCATATCTTTAAAATAAACAAGAAGGCATATGGTTTATTTCTATTAACCACCATACAAATTTATCCAGCTAACATTTTAAAGACAGACGAGCTAAAAAACTAAGAGAAAAGCACTGCTTAAACATCTCTGCTTAATTTAATATAATCTGGCTTTTGTTTGTTGTAAGTTCTTCTACAGAAAAGATGACATATTTCACTTCAACTTACTAAATCTGCACAGCCATCTTACTCCACAACTACTTCAAAGCTTGGAAACAAGGCACTGGGCTCAGAAAACATAGGAATGAAAGTTTATTGATTCAGGAAAGAAGAGTTCAGCTCAAGGCTAAGCTCTGCTGCTGCAAGTAATCACCACGGTCTCACCAACCATGAGAGTGGTGAGGCCATGGTGATTACCCAGCCAAGTGCTCCCAGCTCGGTTAGATTTGCCTCCTCTTCCAAAAACACAGCTTTCTCCTGGTGTATCCCACACATTTAGTGCATTTTTGTTAATTAATACTCTCCAGTATTGCGGTTCCACTCCTCTGTAAGTGAATCCTACTTTCCATCCAAAAGCAATTTGACACATGCAAAAATAAAAAGAAATAATTACAAATGAGGCAAAACTGCAGTCACCATTTTTATCTGACAGTGAGGGAAAAAGAACTCATAATGAGAATAAACATACACGGGGCACCAAGAGGTAACAGCAACAACACTGAATCTTGCTGGTGCTTGGGAGACACATCCCTCCAATGAAATGTTTTCTTCTGCTATGAGTCAAAATGCTTTCGTAATTATTAATCAGTCTGTCAGCTCCCCCTTAGGAACAGCACTGAAGTATAAACAGAGGTCAGGATTAAAACTGCCTGTACATGCCCTTCGTGTTTAAGGTTTTTCTTATCTTTCTACCTTTTAAACAATCTCTGATAACTGAAGTGCAAAGTCTAAAGGACACGTGCTGAGAGCAGAGTTAAGCCAAGTCAAATCCTTCTCTAAAAAAACCAGATACATAACAACAGCCTTGACTTGTTTAAAATCCCCTCATGGATACGTCAAACTTGGGAAAGGGTGAATTTTGACTCCTGCTTCTTCCCTCTTTAAAACAAAAGTCACCAGTACCGTAACAATGCAATTGCCAGTGCAAGGAGCAATGTGGTAAGAGGTGGTGATGGAACCACCACCCCAGCAGCTCTGGCTGGAACCCTCCTGATGGCCTTTCTCACCAGCACCATGCTTGCACAATGCCTCCTGCTATATTTAGGTGCCGCAGGAGGGAGGAAGCCATCTGCAGGGGAAGCGCCAGCACAATGGAACGTGCTGACCCTGCAGGAAGCCCCTCTTCACAAAACCTGACAGCATCTGTGGCTGGTGACACCAACATCCTCACAGCAACATGCCGGCTTCAGCAGCACCCAGTAGCCACAAAAACCCAACAGGCAATGGGTTGCTGAAGAACCTCAAGTGGGGATGAGACACCTCCTTACCTGAAGGTGTGAAGAGAAGGAAAACACAAGCAGAAGACACCTCCCAGGAGAGTTTCTTGGAAAGGACAGGCCAGCAGTTGAAGTTCTGTGGGCCTGCCTGAAGGAGAACTGGGTGATTTCTATCCCAGTGGGTGGACATGATGTGAGGTGGAGCAGTGGTGGCAGCCAGGCAGAGAGCCAGAGTGGTGAGCAGTGTGGCAGAGGGCCCCAAAGGGGCTGGGGGTGATGGGAAGACATGAACATATCCTGTGAAATGAAGGCTGTGTACTGGACACCTGCCAAGCCCCAGAGAGACCAATGGAGATTTTCAGACGGTACGTAACTGCTGTTTCAAGAACAAAAAGTTCAAGAACAAGTGGTCTCTAAAAAAAAGAGGTCTGCTTGTTGTCACTAGAACCTGATAATGCCCAAGAACCAGCCTTCACCACTCTAGCTTGTACCAGGGATGCTGATGGTCTGGGTTTTCAACCCAAACTGCACCAGGTTTCTCCTTATGCAGCACTGGGTGGCTCTACAGGAGAGTCTTCATAACAAGTTGCTCTGGGAAAATCAACTTTTCTCATTCCTGAGTGCAGCAGCTTCTGACTTCTCCTCTTGTTAGGCCAACAGAGAGGAGACAAAGCTGGGCTGGGGGCAAGTAATTTCAACATCTGAGAAGTCAGTACTTACGCTAACCACCCCCGTAAGTGGGCAACAAGCAGATGCAGCACATCTGGAGATAGAGCAGCATGATGCTGCAGGGATCCCAACAACCAGGTCACTCCCACAGAGAAGATTTTATTCTCAGCTTCAGCACAATAAAAAATAAGGGTAACTTTCAGGCTGAGCAAATACAGCCAGGAGAGCACAGAGTCATAGAGCTACCCTGGTTGGAAGGGACCTTGAAAGACCACCTGGGTCAAACCTTTTGTGAGAAAGGGAGCTTAAATGAGACTATTCAGCTCCCTGACCAATTATATCCCCAAAGCCTCCAGGGATGGACTCTACCATGGCCCTGCAGAGGTTGTCCCATCAAATGACTGCTCTGTCAAAAACGTCTGTCTTATATAGAGATCATCAGGAAAATGCAGGAGCCACTGGTGGCTGGGAAAGTTTTCCTCTGAAAAGTAAGAGATAAAAGCCCAGCGAGAACCTCAACTGATGAAAGAGACCAAGAGGAAACAGAGACATTTGCCATTCCACAGAAGTCTTCTGGAGGCCTCTGTACTTGCTTCTTGCTGGTTTTTGTGCAGCTTCAATACCACAAAACCAAACCCGACCTGCTGAACTCCTACCCCAGACAGGCCATGCAGACCTCAGGCAGACAAGTGACATCCTGGCTTCCCGCTCCCCTCCCAGCTCATGCTTTGTCAACTCCTCGCCAGAGCCAGCACTGCTGTCTAGCAAGCAAACAAGAAGTAAAGGAGGGAAGGGAAGAAGATGTGCATCACATGCAGCTTCCTGAGCAGAGGCCAGCGGATGCGACTGGAGGGGTGGGAGCAGCAGGAATGTACAGCCAGGCAGGAGAGCAGGCAGCAATGATTGGCCTGCACTCAGAAAACCACAAAAAAACCTGGAAGACTTTTGGGATAAAGGACAGCTTCATTCCCAAGCACAAACAAGTGGCCATTATGGAGTCACCTTTTGTTCACGAGTACCACCAGAGCACTACAGCCTCCTGGGAAGCAATGGAGCAGGACTCTGCTCCAAAGTTTATTCAAAAACAAGCACAAAATATTTAATGCAACAATAGCATCTTGTACAATGAAAGCTAGCCGTGTTTCTCCACAGAAATGCCACGCTGAAGACTGCAAAAGCAAATGAAAGCAACCAGAGCACCCAACCACACACTTTGGATGGTGTTTGTTTTCCCACATCCCTCTTTCTCCTCAAGGGATAGGAATGGGTGTCTCTGCCTCCAGACAGAGTGCCAGTCAGCTGGGGGATATTCCACAGCAATCACAGCCCAGATGGGAACAACCAAACCCTCTTCCCAGAAATAAGCCTGACACATCTTAGCTTTAATTCCTGGCAGACGGCAAGCATAACGGACAGTGTGGTTTTGGGCTCCATGTCTGTGAGCAAAGCACCTGTCATCCCCACCCTGAATGGCACATTATCCTCCTTACAGTCAGAGCAGCCTCCCCGCAGCACAAACCTCCCCACTATATAAGATTAACTGCTGCTAGCCTGTCCTGGGTGAGAAACTCTTCACCAAAGTGGCATTCATCCCTTTAGGGCTCCACCCAAACTGGCACAACTTTGCAGGAGCAAGGCTTCATCTTCCTTTCACACACCACTTCTCATTTGTTCTGCAGCTTTCTCAGGGGTTTTCAAACAAGAAATGTTGCTGGCCATAAACAAATAGAATTAGAGAGGTATAAAATGCAAACTGCAGTGCCTGCAGTCACGCAGCTCCCTCCAAAAGCAGCAATGGGTAATCCTGGGAAAAGCCGGAGCTACAGCAACAGGCACAGTAAGCAAATGATTTCTAGGTTCACAGTACCAACGTGCCTCCAAATTCTTGAGCCACACTACAGTGTGATTTCTGCCCTGCGGCACATTTCTCCAATAAGGCTGCAGTAAGCAAGACTACTAAAGCTGCCACACACAACCAGCCACCCACCAAAGCATGCCGTGAGGCACAGGACCTGTACATTGGGGCTGGGAAGTCACAGAAGGATTTGCATAGACAAGCAATACCTGGAGTTCCCTCATGTCCTTTTGAGATGGAGCCTTAAAACAGAAATCTTTAGGAAAAACGGCCAACCAGTCTTCACTTCACCTCCTCTATTAACAGAGAGATTTGGGATCCTGTCTGAATTCAAAGCAGTAGCACAGCAACCGCCTCTTCATTCAAGAGCATCAGGAGATGATGCATCAGAATAAGCAGCAGCAATGGACCAAACATCACACCCCCTCCCTTGATACAACCAGGGCACGTGCTGCTTTGGGCTGCAGGGACCTCCTAAAGTTTTAGCCATGCAGAAAGCCCCTGAACATGAGACCCAGGGACTGACAGTAACTGAGCACTTCTCTCTGGATGGGGCTTGGGTGAAAAGAAAAACAAAGCCAAGAGGCCAGCTTAGTTCCCAGCTCACACAGATAGTATTTCCCTGGAAGGCCCTTTGCCTCTAGGCCAGGTAGGAAGTGGGATGCTCAGTTCTGGGACAAGAGAAGGGACAGTATGGCAAGTATGTAACGTCAGTACTTGCTCTGGAATTAAAACAGCATAGCTGGTGCCTGGAGGGTTGTAAAACCCATGTCCTGTCCCTGTTGAGAAGAAAAAAAAAACAAACAAAAACAAGCAGAAAATACCAGACTTTAAAAAAGGACATGATGAGAAAACAAATAAAAGGAAGAACAAGCACAGCAGAGTCCCTCTAAAACAAGCAGGGAGCAGGCCAGCCCCAACCAGCCCTCCTTCTGTGCCCCACCATCCCCATCAGAGATGCTGTGCAGCTCCAGGCATGGGCTTTCCCGGGCAGCACCCTACCTCTCCCTCCATTTTGGTCCTCTCCCAGCAGCTTTAACTCATTAAGCTAATGGAAGCCAGTCTCTTCCCCAGGTCACCATGACAATATTTACAAAAGACAACAAAACGAAACAAAGACAACCCCCCCAGCATCACACCAAGCCCGGGCAGCTCTCCAAGCCATGCCTGCCCTCCCCATGGGATGTGCTTTAAAAAGGGGCTGAGAGCAAAGGAAAGAAATATTTTCATGTTTATTTTCCCAATAGATAGGCTCTCAGGGAGGAGACTGCACATCCCAGAGTTTTGCAAGCCTCAGAGGGACGGAGGGAGGACAGGCTGCAGTGCCTACCCTGCCATGGCTCCTGACCTGGAGATGCAGAACATCACAGGGCTTCCATCACCCCTGCTGCAGGGAATGGCGGGACCATCAAATGGTGGTGGGAAGGAGACTCCATCCTACCCCACATCACCAATCCTGGAAGAACACACTCTCCATAGCTTAAGAAAACCACCATGATGTGCTTCCTTGCAACCTGGGGGCAAGACAGAGGCAGGGAGTGGAAAGTGCCTCCAAGATGAGGTAGGGGTGGCTGCACCACCAGCTAGCGAGGGAGGGTCTCCCAGACATTTTGTCCAGATGCCCAGTGAAATTGGCTCAGCAGAGCCAACAGTGCTGTCTTAGAAGTGGGACAAGAGAGAGGGGATGGAAAAAGAGAATGTTTTCTGCACGATGACAACAGGGAAGCCCCTCCATTCCCATCCACTCTCTTTCCCAAGAAAAACATTGCTGTTCTGTGGCTGTTAATGACTTCCAGATGGAGCAACGGGGTCGCAAAGCATGGAGAGCTCTTCTGGGGCGGTGTGGCTCACACAGAGAGATGAAAGACTGCCCCTGTCTGCAAGAAGAAAGCAAGAAGGAAGCAAAGGACACACGACTACCACAAAAGCAAGGGGGATGTGGGGAAAGCCTCAGACAATGTCCTCTCATACCCAAAATGACAGTCAGATTTCTTCTGCCTATCCAGGAAACACTGGAAGGAGACTCAAGTTTTGAAACAACAGCATGCTTGTGAGAGCTAGGAGGAGGTCTACTGTTCATCTCCAGGGCTCAGATGGATGATGGTGGTGCAGCACAGGAGATCCAGACTGGAACATACTGGCCCATCCTCTGCTGCCCCAGCCTATAACACTTCTGGACATCTCTACATGTCCCGAGGTCTCAGCCACTGACAGAGCCCAAATCCTGCTGGAGGATTTCTTGTGGGCTTTGTATGCCTAAACATATGGCAGGTTTTCAAAGCAAAACTGTCAGAGCTACAGGTTTAAACAGCTCTGAAGAGCAAGAAGCCACCTTTGGCACAATAGGCCAATGGGAGGGGACAAAGAAGGAGGACAGCTACATTATTTGTAGTTGGATGGATCTGAACCCAAAATAACCCAGTGATATCAATTTACGACCTTAAATCTTAACCAATTTTAGTCTGCAGAGTAAATGAATCATAGGAGTTAGTCACGACAAAGGTAGACCAACAAGCAATTAAATACAAGTTGTTTTCTTTAATAGAAATTGAATTCTGTGATAAGAATACACACACAAAAAGGATCGTTTGTATTGTCACATACAAGGGGTAAGCCAGATACTTAAGAAGGAAGGACTGATAAAGTGTTCTCCCTCAAAACTATCTTAAAAAGAATTCCAGTATTATTGAAGCAGGCCAGGAAACATCCAGTTGATCTGACAGTGATTAGAGAAAAAATCCAGAACCACTAAATCTCAAGTTGTTTTTAATTCTTTATGCGACTAAGTAATTAAATTGCCCTTAATGGTAAAAAAGTGTATTTCCAACTAGGAAAGAAAGGCAAATATTCCTATTTAAAAAAAAAAAAAATTCCATATATGTATTATCTTTTAAATAATTCATTTTGCTCATGTGGTTCAAGGCCAAATACAAACTGTGGTTTCCACTGCCAAGCACATAAGCCATAGTTCATGTCTCTACCGGCAAGCCAGTGACACACAGAGCCTTGGAAACGTTGAGCACAAAAGGGTGATAGAAGAACCAGTGCTGATCCAGCTGTGTGCATCCACAGGGATCACTGCAGCACCTCAAAACTGAAGGTGTTACTTTGCTAGTGGTTATTATGGGACCTAGAGACCAAGACTATTGGGACCTTCTCTACCCCCTTCACAACAATTTTAGCAAAAGATTTGCTGTTGCATCTAACCTCACAATATAGAGAAGCTGCACCACCTTTAAAAGATGCTTAATATTTTAAGGAGGGATGGGAACAGGGACAGGAGCATGAACAGAAACAAAGAACTTCCTATTGCTCACAACAGGTCCATACTCGCTGTAGAACTGCTGGCTTCCAGAGTGTTAGCAACACACCAGAGCTGAAGTGCAACTCTCTCTGCAATGAAAAGCCTCTCTGAAACCCTGAGGCAATTAAGGTTAATTAAGGGGAAAAAAGCTATTATGGATAGAGAAGACAGCTCCTTCATGATCATTTAGCCCACACAAGTCTGTTTAGATGACTGCTGGGATGCTCTCCACCGCTGGCCACATCTGGGACCCACAGCAAGAGTGGCCAGAGCATCCTCCCATGCTGTAAGGGCAGCTGGCAAGGCCTGGGGAAGCTTAGGCAGGCATTCTGACCCTTACCCATATATGCACTGCTGCTCAGCAGTCCCTCCTCTCTGGAAGGGTCAGACCCTCCTGAGGCCTGCAATTCAAAAAACCCTGAGGACACCCGCAAATGCTTGTAAGCAATGCATGTCAGGCTGACTTCAAGGACAAGTGTGCAGATGCAACTGCAGTTCAACTCACATGCGTACTAATGCATGAGAAAGACTTCAAAGCATCCCTGTGCTTTCTGGCCCATTTCTTCAAGCCCACTCTATATGAAAAGCAGCTCAAACTCATTTCCAGGACAGAAATCATTATCCTAAACTGTATTTGTACAAAGCAGGACAGTGAAGGGAGTCTGTGATTCACCTTGCTAGAGCCTGCATTCCTGTTAGCCGGTCTCCCCTCCAGTGCTACCACAGCACACCACTTTGTGGACACACTCACTGCCTTTAAATCAGCCCAAAGCCATTGCTGTCTCCCAAATGCTTTGCTGCTGCCTGACCTGCTTGGCAGCCAGATCCACAATTATCAGTCTGGTTGCTAGGGAAAAAGACCCAAAAATAAAAAGATAAAAAACCCTGCTGCCTTTCTGTTGAGGCAGCAATACCCAGCAGGATGGTAAGCAAAGGGGAGTGGTGGCAGCAGCCAAGCATAACCCACCCCTGCACGCCTCCCAAGGACTGCCAGTGCAGCCATGCTGTGGGGCACTGCTCATGAGAGGATTTACTAGTAAAACACAAAAACGCTAAACAGAAGCGAACCCAATGCCCCTCCTCACCCCCAGAGCTACACGGAAAACCATACCCCAGTTCTGGATGCCTTTGCACTCTTCCTCACGTCTGGCCCTACTCCCAGGACTGATCTAATTGGAGCCACGGGTTGTGTCACCCTGTCACTTGCTGGGAGCAGCTGGAGGCAGATTTCCTATTTTGGATCTGGCAGGCAAGAGCAAAGCTGAGACCATCCAGCTGCCACACTCCACTCCTCACCGGGCAGTGTCAGGAAAAGCACAGGAAGGGCAGGCAGCAGGGATGAGCGCCTGGCGATGCTTCCAGCACACAGGCACTCCAGAAAAGGGGACGTGTGAAGCCCAGTGGTGAGGCAGACAAGAGCCAGGGCTTTTGTCCCTATCTTCCTGAAAGCATTTTGCCTGCAGCAGCCATCTCTGGGCATGACATAACCAAATCCTTGAAGGGTGAGAAACCTGGCTTTCCCCTATCACATTATCTTCACTATTATCCCACTGAGACAGGGCAAAAGCAGGAAGGTCAGCGTCACTTCCCTCTTCAAGATCCCCAAGGGCTCTTAAAACCAGTGACACTACAGCATCAACTTGCTGCAGAGAGATCAAACTGCTCCAGCTTGTACCGGTATCTGCAGAGATGGACTGCTCAGCGTTTTCCCATGGGCTCTCGTAACCAATTTAATCACAGTTTTGTTTTGTTTTTAAATGTTACTTTAAGTGTACGGTCAATAACTATCTAAGAAGTGGTTCACCAGTTGTCAGCATCCAACTTATTAATGCCTCTAGCTAACTTGAAGAATGCTTTCTGATCTGCTATCAACACCTTGCCCAGACACACAGAGCAGCACAGGAGCAGTGGTACATAACAGCAAGAAGGATTTTAGGTTTTCATCTACAAATAAAGGAAATAAATGCATATTAGGCCATAAGCCTAGCTCAGATGAAAAGCGAGTATTTCCCTTTAGTCACAAAAGCATGAAAGTGCGGTGCTCCAGCTATCCCTATCCGTGGCAGCACTTAGTCTTGACAGCACTGAAGCAGTTAACATGCCATCTGCTGGAGCATTGGGTCCACAGTCAGAATGGAGGATTCGCGAGCAGTGCTGAGGAAAAGCCCATGAACAAGAACTCATTTACTAACCTCCCAAGCCAGCCCACAAGACAACTCACTGGATGCAGTGCCAAGGTGCTGAGGGGGAATGTGTGAATGGAGGGGAAATACTGCTTGTGGGCAACCCCAACCCCAGGAACTCCCTCCCTGTGGATGGGTGAGAGGGGAACAGTTGCCTGTGCCCATGGGGCTGCAAGAGCAGCTGCTGCAGTGGTCCAGTCTGGCTGCAAGGGAAGCTGAGAACAGGGACTGCTCCTCTCCTCCTGCTCCCACAGCATTCTGAAGGCAGATAAGCATCACATGTAGTACCCTGGTAGCTGCCCTGCTCCTCAAATCCTCCCTCTCCCAGTTCCCCATTGCCATCAATTCCCATGCACTGACCAGCTGTGTTAATTACCTGTCTTCTCCTGTAACACACAGACAACCTGAGACAACAGCTTTTAACAAAACAGCTCTAAGTTTGGGGCAGGAGAAAGACACAGAGAGAAATTAGGAGCCACCAAAGCACTGCTTTCCCGCTCCCCCTCCTCACGAAGTACAAACCCCACAGTAGAAGTTTTCCTCCTCTGACAGTTTTTATTGCTTCCCCCTGTCCTGCAGCAAAGCCTGGCTGGCTTTTAAAAGCCTTCTGACAGATCCCAGGATCAGAGCCCTGCGCCAGACACCAAAAAAAAAAAAGGGGTCTGCAAGAAGAAAAAGGAAGAAAACCCAAAACCCAAAAAAAGCCCCAGCTCTGGAAGCCAACCTCAGAGAGGATTCCACTCCCAAAGCTGAAATATCATGTGCATGTGTACACTGGATGCCAGAGGAAAGACGGAGGAGGATCAGTTGAGGGGGGGAAGAAGGGGAAGGGGTAAAAAAAGAAAAGGCAAAAAGAAATCCCAGCTTTCAGACTCTGGAGGCCTGGCTGGGAGAGGCAGCAGCTGAAAGAAATGTTCTGCTGTTATTACTGCATGGAAATTACAGCCGCCAGAAGGAATCCAGGCCAATCTGTTGCTGAATATAACTTTAAAAAGACATTGAGCCTCCAAACATGGGCCATTCCTGGGCATCACAAGGCCAGCACAGTGGTGGGACCCGCAGTCTGCTCCCCACTGCTTTCTAAATAGCAAAGGCCCAGAACAAAGACAAACCAGAAAGACATTGAAGAGCAACAGATGCACAACAGGTGGGACAGAAGGACTTGGCTCCTGTACTGAAGGTCCCCCGGGTTTTGGGAGAAATGTGCTAACTAGGGAGACATCAGTTGCTGGCCTCCGGAAGGAAGGAGATGTTTGGGCTGGTTCCTGGAAAGTAGCATAGCTTCATAAGAGTTCCCTTTTTTTTTTTTCCTTAGTTGAAATCTACAAAGGAGAAATGCCGCAAATACAGCTCTGGGTGTGCAGCAGGAGAGGGGAGACAACAAGAGAGGGAAACCCACTGCTATTTACAACAGGCCTGTAACCAGGCACAGTGAGGGAGAGGGCTCAGGAATGCAGTTTTGTAGGCAAGCAGGGAAAACCAAAGGAGAGTCCTTTCCAGAAGGTAATTTCAGCTCTAGGTGAGAACAGGACATTGGATCAGACAGGTCCTGTCCCCAGCCCCAGCAGCTTGCACTCCAAGCCAGCTCCAGCCTGGCAGCCAGCCCCTCCTGCAAACATCTCCCCCTCGTCTGTGAGGGATCATTGGAGCACAGGGCAAAAATAGGGGGTTTCATCTCCCAGCAAGCCAGCATGCTGTCAAATTAATAAAAATCGTGCTAAGCTTAACCATAACACACAGAGGTTCCACCTGCCCCTCCTGGAGAACATGAGTCATGAGCTCACCGAGCCTCGCTTTCCATCGCCAGGGGCTCCATCAGCTACTTCTATATCCCTTTGGATAGGAAATGAGATACGCTTCCAAGAAGTCCCCCCTCTTCCCAAACGTGCTCTGGGGACAGCAGCAGGGGACAGCGGGAGAACCTGCTATGCTGCAACTCATCTTTTGTGCTTTTAGCTGCCGTGACTGGGTTCTGTGCTTGGGCCACAGCCAACATTCAGCAAATGCTTTGCCACGCATGGCAGGAGATGTTCTGTGCGGTACAGGGGCAGCGGGAGGCAATTTTAGCCTGACCTTCTTGCTGCTCACCTGGAGCTTTCCACCCTGCTTTTGGGCACACTGCAGTTTCCCCTGGGACACGATACCCGTGCAGCAATGCCAGCATGCTCACACCTACTTACCAACGTAGAAGGTGTTGGGGGCCTGCTTCTCCCCCAGATGCAGGTAGAGGATATTCGTTGTCTGTGAGTCATGCCGGAGCCACAGGGCCACTCCAAGGATGATGCCTCCTGCCAGCTGGGGAGAAAGCAGAGGGAAGTAGATGTTACCCACTGCTCCAGCAGCAGCAGACCCCAGGCAGCAGTTTTCAGGTGGGAGCAGAAGGCTTGCTTTTCATCTTTCTGCAAAGTCTTATTTACTCTTTTCACATACGAAAGCATCCTTCCCAACCATTGTCCTACCCCTGCAATGTGCTTTGTGCTCCATGCAACATTAGCCACACAATCTTCCCTGCTTTGTGAAAAGATCCCTCATTCTGGCAATGTGCAAAGCCCCTTCCAGTTCCTGCAGGTGATTTCTTTCCTAAAAGCACTTTTGTTACTCAATTAAAATGGAAGGCTCAGCCTTACCCAAGAAGCATGACATCTGCAACTCAGGCTTTTAGGAGAACTTTTCAACTTAACTTAGGATCAGCCCCAACTAGTCCCTTTTCCCAACAGGCTGTTATCACCCCATTTCATTTCTCTGTGATGTACAAAGAGGGTTTTGTTTGATCTGCTAAGAACTCGGTAGGAAGGATGAGGAGACTGTGGCTTAGAAAGCAGGAGCTTTTTCCCTCAGCCTTCAGTCTCACGTGCCCATTACTTTTCATTCACGGTCAGGCTTCCACTCTGAGCAGACCTAGTGCTCCTCTGGCAGCTAAGGCTTTCTTTAACATCCTAATACAGGGATTGAAGCAGTACTGAAAGCCTCAGTACAGGCCAAGGCACAACCACGCCGCTTTTGGAGGGTACCACAAAGATGCTCAACAGAGTTGAGCAGCTCTGCAAGTCAACAAGGCTGAAACCACTGCCTTGCCTGCTGCTGTGCTCCAGCAGAAGAGCAGAGCACTCACACACACGTGGAAGCTCCAAGGGCAAGGGCAAAACCACATCCAACACATGACATGCTCTGCGCATGGATCATCAACTCAGCTTACCACTGGAATACTTATGTCCAAGTCATGGGGAGTTTGATGACTGACTTCCTCACTGCTTTCTCTTGGGGCGGGGCTGGGAATGGCAGGGAAGGATGAGAGCAGAGTGGGGGCATTGGAGCAGGGAAGGTATCACTGAGAGCAAGTCCAGCCAGAATTCCAGCAGGACTCACTGTGTTCTCCATGCCACCCGCCCCCTCTTCCATTTAAAACTCTGAGGGGAGAGGAATATAAACACATGTAAAAAAACCCGGAAAACAAACCCTTAAGAATGTAATATCACTTCTGCGAAAGGCTGGAAGTCCCTGCTCAAATGATGATGTAATTTTGAGTGTCCTAAACCCTAGAAGCCACTCATCTTAATAAAGGGAATTTAACTACCAAAAAATAGAGAAGTGCAAGTATGATTTCTTTTAACAGGCTCAGAGCCAGGTCAGCGATGGGCATGAGAGGCCCCATGACAGTCACATTGAAAAAAAGCACAAAAAGAGTTTGTTCAGTGAAAGTGCAAAGTCCTCAGCAGTGAGGCACAGCAGAGCCTCGGTGAACACACAGGGACTGGGATGTGCAAGATAGGCTGTCAGGAGGTCAGCTAATGGCTCTCCTCCTTGATCATTTCTGCAAGTCCCAGCCAAAGGATTTTTATAGGGGTTCCATTGAAGCCTGGCAGAACCCAACAACTAATGCAAAACCCACAGGGCAAGCTGACCCTGGGGATTTACTATGTACCAGAGGGAGAAAACCCCCACTCAGCTCCCTGGAGCAGGAGGGAAGATTTTACAAGTCTTTCCCCAATTTGCCTCCAAAATAATCAGCTTTTAACCCACAGCAACCAATGCAACTTCCCCACTGGCACTGTTCATCACTCCTCTTGAACTTGGGAGAGCCTGAGATTCTCTGAACACTGGCTATGGAGGAAAGTCATGAAAGCCAGCGTGTGCTCAAATCCAACTCCAAATAAGGCAGCTTGTGGCTTTGCAGAAAGTTACCCAAATCCAGCCTGCCATGGCTCGTTCATTGTCTGAGGGCATAACAAAGTCCATGTTGATCCTCTTGGGAGAAGAAGAATGTCTCCAGATTAATCAGTGCCACTCTTAAAGGAAAGGTCTCTTAGGGGCTCCCAGGGCAGAAGAGATCCCAAGGAAGTTTTGGGAGTTTGTGTTGGTTTGGAGAGATGAAGAAAAGACAGCAGCTCTTCTTGGTTGGTTTTTCCCTGTGCAAGGAAACACTGCTCTGCCCTGGCATGCTGTCCTCTCCACCCAGCAGTACCCACCAGAGCACTCCCTGCCACCCATGTAGAGGTTGGGACAACACCAACACAAGGAGTAGTAGCTGCTTTCTGATTAAATTTGGTCTAAGGTGTCCGACACCGAACAGAAAGCAGGCTGCAAGCTATCCTCAAGATACTTCTCAATCATTCAGGAGCATCAGCTGAAGAGACAGAGCCTCTTCAGACTCATCAAACCCACCCCAGTCGTGAGGTCTGCTGATGGCAGCCAGCTGAACCATCTCCAGATGTTCCATCAGTTTCATCCTGAATACACCCCAGGAACATCCCACATCTATCCCGCTCTGCCTGACTCCATTTGCTTTCTTAACAGAGCATGGAAGACCTCCAAATGGAAGTTTTAATCCAACAGCAGCTGGATTTCTGAAGAGAAAATGACATTCACTTACTAATGAAAACAGGGTTTAAGCTATGGTGAATAACTTTTTCCATGAAATCCATACATCCTTCCACCACCAAGAAGCACAGGGAGTAATTAAGGCATCTTTCTTCCCAAAGGAAAGCAGACAGGAGGGAGCAAACCTTATCAGCTTGCTACAGTAACCCTGCCTTCACTGCACCTTGCTTGGGATAATCTAACTTTAATACAACTTGTTCCAGATATAAACTTGGTATTTTCTTCCCTCCCCATCTGACAATCACTGTTGTTTGACCATAAGAGCCATAACAGCTCTGATCACCAATGGCAGCATCATGCTCATCTCTAGGCTGCATACCCTCATACATTAAATATTCCTGGGTTTTTTTCTGCTGTAGGTATCTGTGATTTCTTGCAGGCTACCACTGTTTTTTGTGTGCCCAGCTTGTCAGATGGCAGTGCCAGGTGATGGGGCCATCACTCATCACAGGTGTACCCCTAGCTTCCCAGTTACATTTTTGGGGACTGCTTCAATAAAAACAACACTCTAAGACGTACAACTTCAGCAACACCAGCACTTTCAGACCTGTTTCCACAAGCCAACCTCCCTAGCTGGCTGTTCCTCTGCCAACACAAAAGCACTGTCAGAGGTGCATCCCCAGTGCTTCCCAGGATACAGCCAGCCATGGAGATGGTGCCCCAGCAGCCCTGCAGCACAGCAGAGGTGGCATAGCAGGCTCCAGCCTTTCCTCTTTACTGCTGTTTTCCAGCTTTCAGAGATTTATTGCTTCTTCTATAGACAGCCAGACTTTTCCAGCTGGATCCTGCCTGCCCATGACTTGCTTTTTGCAGGGACACTGTTTCCATTTGGCACGGCAGGGAAAAGCCCCCATGGGATGCTGTGTAGGGGAGGGGAAAAGCAGCCTCGTAAGGGGTTAGGGTACCACTGAGTGGCATGACGATGGTGGGTGTGCAGCCCTAGTTGGCTGCCCCATCCACCATGCACATAGCAGGGCTCCCTCCTGGATTAAGCCTCATTGACTGACATGCTTACCCTAAAATTCTCTAGATCCAGCTGCAGGGCAAAGGAACAAGCCCATATTTCAGGGTTGTTACTCCTTCCCTCCGCAAGAAATTCCCATGATTTAGTGGTGCATGGAATAGCCTCATTCCCCCTTTAACATGAGGCACCCCATGTCCAGGCTGCTCCCACCTTGGCCTGTTACTGCCCAGACACTCATGCCAGGATGCGCATCACCCCCTTGTCCCTTCCGCTACCCCCAGCCCTTTTCCTCCTGCTCCCTTTCCTCTGCCCCTCTCCAAAATAGGTTTCCTGGCAGGGGGGAGGAGGAAGAGGTAGTCCCAGCTATAAGGTGGCTTGCTGGGAGTGTCAAAGAGACACAGACATCCTGCAGCTCAAGTCGTGGAGGAGGGAAGTGGAGGTGCCAGCAGTTTCACAATGCTGTATTTTTAGCAGCGCCGCTTCCCTGCTGCTGAGACACTGCTTCCCAAACCACATGAGCCACAGGGCCGGAACAACCTCCTGCCCTGCTGCAAAAACACCGCTGGCGAAGCCCACACCACATAGAAATCATAGAGTGGTTTGGGTTGGAAAGGAGCTTATGATCATTTGGTTCCAACCCCCTGCCATGGGCAGGGACACCTTCCACTAGACCAAGTTGCTCAAAGCCCCATCCAACCTGGCCTTGAACACTGTCAGGGATGTGGCAGCACAGTTACTAACAAGACACAAGATCCTGCAAATAAAGTTCATCAGATTTAGGCTGGTTTCTGATTTGGGTAGATGATCACAGATTTTCAACAAGTTTTGACACACACAGGCTTGCAGCTTCCTTTACACTGCCTTGAAGCTGAGCCCTTTGGTGGGTAGCAACAGCACCTGGATCCCACTCAAGGCTCCCCATAGCTCCTCTCCAGCACAACCTGCAAAGCAACTGAGATGTAGTAGAACTGAATGCTCCTCTGTTTAAGTGTGGGGAAGTGGGATACAAAAGGACAAAATGGCTTGCCAAGGCTGAAGTATCTTGCCATGCAAGAACCCACTTGCACATCCAGGAATGAATTCGTAATTTGGGTTTGAATGCTTTGCTTCCAGGTTACTTGTGAGTGTCTAGAGCAGCAGATACCATATTCTTCAATATGTGCAGTGTGAATAATGAAAAATCATACTGTCACCTCACCTAGTGTGAGTGGGGAAAAAAAGCCAGAAGCTAGAGATTCATAACTTGATGGAAATTATCTTTGGAAGAGCAATATGTGCTCTTCCAAGATGCATGCTAGGACCTCACACGTTCTGTACTACCGCCTCCAGCAGCAAGGCAGGCAGGAGAGGAGCACAGGACTACTGGTGGCAGGCACACAAAGACAGGCAGCACTAAGCCTGCCAGCACCCTTCCTAGAAAACACAAGTTGAACTTCTTTTCTATTGCACATAGTGGTACCCCAAGGAAGCAGTGAAAAGGCTTGGGGTGCAGCTGAAAGCTGAATGGCAGCCCAGAAACCTGAGAACTTTGGCTTGATGCTGAGATGGTCTTCGTGTTATGACAGCAGGACTTCACACAAAAAATTCACGTACAATTTTAAGGTGAGAAGCGCTACAGATGGTCCCTAATGCTTGTCAGGATGGATTGTGGGATACCCTGGAGCACCAACATATCTGGATCCCTGAGAAGTCTTCTTGAAGGGGTGAAAGCAGGAAAAGTGACTTAAATCAGACAAAAGCAGTTGTACTTTGACAGCCACAGGAGGTAAAAACTTTTCCACCGAGCTCGGCACAAGCGTTCTCCATCTGCAGCGACAGACAGGGCTCTTCTTGGGAAGTGCAGGCGCATCATTTCTGCTGCCTTCCACAGCAACTGCACTGGACGGCCACAAAAAGTCATGCTGAAAGTTTGTAGGCAAGGCCTGGCCAGAAACCACAGAACGGGCATTTGGGAAAAACCCTGTGGTCTGCAGGCAGGAGGAGAAGGGCTTCGATCCCAGGAGCAGAGCCACCACCACCTCCCAGCAGTGGCTATTAATAGAGCTGCTCCTGGGGGAAATTTTGCGCTGGTGCCTAAGTTACCAGCCCCACAACACTGCGGGGCTTTTCAAAACAAGCTCCAGAGGAGCACTCCCCGAGGAGCAGCATACCAAAGGCCAAGTACAGCTTGATGAATGGGAGGAGAGCAGAAATCTGGAACCAAAGTCCAGGAGTGGGGTCCTCCAGTTGGAAGCACTGAGCCTGCAGACTGCTCCCTGCCTGCCACAGCCTGACTCCCTCTGTGGAGAGCAGTATCACCATACACTGACATCTACCAGCAGGTTTTAATTGCTCTCGGCAGACAGGAAAACAGTTTTAGGTGTTGCTTTAAAATTAATTTGGCCCAATACATATGCATTTAACTACAATGATAATACAACTGTTTTCTCTTTTTTAATGATACACTGAAAGGCACTTGCATGGTACAGGATCAAAGTGTTTCTCAAGGCATTGCACACGGGTTAACGCTCTTGCAGGAGATAAGCACTAGGGTGGTTGACAGAAGAATAACCTCAGGAAAACAGAGCAATCTCCCCTGCCAGCCACCAGTGATCTTCTCTCCTCCCAGTGGCAGCCCAGCCCATTAACTGAAAGAGGGTACCCCTGCAGGGCAGGGCACCCGTCCCTTCAAAAGACCTGCTTAAATCCCAGAGAGCCATCAGCTCTCTCAACTTGGGTCCAGATAGAGCCTGCCAAGAAAACCTCTCCTTTGCCCTTCAAAGACACACAATAATAGCTGCAAGGTGAAGCACATGTGGAAATATTCTTGTCTGTACATCATCCCAGGATGTTGAACTCAAAGTTAGTGGAAGAAGTTGCTGGGCCGGCATTGCACCTTTGTTGCTCACCAAGCTCTGCAATTCCCAGGGAGACCAATAAGCAGCAGAGCCTCCTGGTAGCCACTATCAGCAGTGCTCAGCACAAGCCTGCACCCAGAACAAAATGCAGGCTAATTTGCTTCAGAGCTGCATGCCACAGGAACCACCATTCCCTGTTTAAATCTGTGTAGAGCAGTACTCAGTTGCCCTTCTCATCACATTGGAACGGTCAAGAGCCACTCAGCAGCGTTGTCACCACGGGACCATCACCACAGAGAGCTGCCACCTCCCTCCACCCTCACCTCTCATCACTAAGGCCAAGTTTCTTTTTGCGCACTTTATGGACTCCAAGGGACAGCCGACAGATTTTCCAGTGTTGCACAAGAAAGTATTCAAGTCTGCCATCCCTTCCCTTCCAACCACCACTGTCCAGACGGGCTTTCACTTCCACCTTGCCTTTGCTCTTACCCTTCCTCCCCTTTTGCATCCCAACTGCACCACATCCCCTCAATACAAGCAAGAGAAGAGTTAGGCGGTGCCTGGAAAATGGCATTAGGAGCAAGCTCTTCCTTTTAATTAGGCACCTCTCTAGTAGGGCAGTCAGCAATGCCCTGGAGCTGGAAGGCTGCCATAGGCTGTATTAGCTGATAAGTTGGGTGATCCTTCTCCGAGCAAGCCAATTTCTCCTTAGTTATGCTTAATTAAATTTTAAAATAGCTCTCTGGCTTCCTTCGCCCTCCCTAGGCACTCTTTGCAGCAGTGGTCAGTCCAGCCCCATGCACTGAGCTCTGCCACCTGATCTGGATAATTCAGGAAAGCAGTAAAAGTCCATATGTCTACCAAGTGTGGGATGGAGAAGCAGCTCCGAGCCCTGCTTTGGCTGCACTCACTCCTGGGATGGGCACCCCATCTGTATGTGTGGTTTGTACAGTTCCCTCCTCGAGAGCCACTACAGACCGAGCACACGGCATCTTCTACTCAAAAATGCATGCACAAAGGAAAAACAACCCCAAAGAATAAAGTAAACCCAAATCATCCCAGGCAGAGAAGGCTGCCAAGGTGCCCTGGGGAGCTGGCAGCAGGGCTGCCTTTTCCTCTTGCTTTTCAACACAGCAGCTTTGTGAAACCCCCTGTGCTGACAGAGGAAGGACTGGAGGAAACCAGAGGGGTGTCAGTTTATTTACAGTCCAGCAGGAGAGCAGGGCTACTTTAAAAAGTTATCAGAGTTTCTGCCTTATTTGTTAACACTGTTAAGGCTGGGAATTGCTTCCTTTCTTCCTCTGGGGCGCTGTAGCAAAGCCCTGTGCAGCACAGTTGTGATGCTTGCCAAACTCTGGGCTATGCCTCCCGCTTGTTTCCATTAACAGTGCCCGACCTCGACTGGGTGCAAGGCATGCGATAAGCTCATGCATGTGAGGTGCCCAGCAGCCTGTGCATGCTAGCCAGCTGGCAGGGCCACAGGGCTGCAAGTGCCCAGTCTCGCACCATGCTGGGGTCCTGCCACAGCAATCCTGCAGCAAGGGTTTTCCAGTCTGTACATACCATCCCATGAAAAGGACATTCATGTTTTGGTGGCAACCAAGGCACCTTTCCAGAGCTGGGCACACAAGGTTGGCTGATAACCATGTACACTTTGTGGTAAACCTAAAACTTCCCTCAACTACTGGCTTAGAAAATACCACAAAAGGGCTTGAAAACCCTAAGATCTGGTGTTCAACCACCCTTCA
Source organism: Agapornis roseicollis (assembly GCA_002631895.1). NCBI lineage: Eukaryota > Metazoa > Chordata > Aves > Psittaciformes > Psittacidae > Agapornis > Agapornis roseicollis. Next base: position 60,156 of record NDXB01009430.1, read on the forward strand.
GATGGCCAGCCTTGCAGAAAGCATTGTTAATTCAAATGAAGCCCAGGTTTCCTATCACACAGGAGGTGGTTCAAGGGGACTGGCCATAGGGGAGCCCAGCACTGGGAGTGGTTTGGGGAGCCGGTCGACCTCAGCTCACAGGCACCCCTCCTTGGGAGGAGCCAGAGCATCTTTCCACAGGCATCAGGCTCCCTTCAAGGGGTAGAGCAAGGCACCAGAAGTCCTAACAGGGAAATTAAACAGCTCAGCTATTCCTCTTGGAAGCAAAATGCCCATTTATGAAAGACAAGGTGTTCTGTCAACGCAGATTGTGGTGAGCAAGCAAGCTTGCTCAGGAACAGCAGCTGTGCAGAGCCCCAGAATCCTTCCTGCCACCCAGGAGACCCTTCCTCCCTCACATAAACACCCGACAGCTTCAGCAACAAGAATGAGAGGAAATTGGGTACAGAAGAGAAGAAGAATCCCCAGGATAAGCATGGTAACTCAGAAGAAACAACACTTCAGAGAAAAGCCTACCCGTCTCTACCCTGCCATTTTGAAGATAGAGGAAAAGGTTAAAATAAACTCCCAGGTGTGTCCCACACTCATCTTGCAGTTGGCAATGCATCAGGTATCAATTAACACCACTGTCGTCAGAGCTCATCATCTTTCCCAGGTTAGCACTATGCCCAGAAACAAGGCAAGGAGGCCCGAAATCGGGCCAGATTTGGCAGTACTCACTCCAATGCAGTAGTTAAGCCCTTGCACCTCCCAGAGGTGGGAACCACCCAACAGCTTCCCCATGCACCCCGAGGAGAAGGCAACAGGCAGAGGCTCCCGTTGGGCAGAGTACTCCCCATGCTAAGGGAAGGCTCTCTCTGGAAAGCACTGATCCCATCCCCACCTCTCCAGCCCTCCTTGCTGTCTTCACTACTGCAAGCGAAGATTAAGAAAACATCCAAATTCCCTCTCAACAAAGCAGGGTGTTGACAAGGGCCATATCCTGACCACGCAGCTAGCGCTCAGCAAGCTGTGCCTTGCCTCCGTGGGGTGGGGCTGGGCTTGCTTGCAAGAAAAACAGCATTTCGGGGAATGGAAAACAGCCTATCCAGAGAAAGAAAACCAACCCAGAAACAGAAAAAGCAGTCTGCTTGGGCACATTGTGCTGCTGCGGACGCTGGAGCAGGCACGGAGCGTTTCTTGCCACGCCAGCCCTGGCTGCCGGAGGGTTTTTCTAACCAGGGAAAAAACTGGTTTGCGAGGAAACGGGGATACGCTGCTTGTTGCTAAATCAGCCGCATGTCTGGATGGATTATTTCATGAGAAACTTTCTCAGCGAACGAGAGCTCTCCAGCCTGGGCAAAATCTGCATCTTAAAATAACTTCCCAGGCGGCAGGGCAGCAGTGCTCAGCTTGGGCACCATCCACACGCGAGTGCCAAAGCTGGCTCCCAACACGGTGCCAGGATCACCGAGCCCCATCCACTCCCTACCAGCTCTGGTTTTGCTCTCCCCAGCTCCGTGGTTTTGGAACACCCTCTCCTCTCTGGCTCCTCTGCAGGCCTCCCCTCCCTCCGCCTGGCAGTATCCATCCTGCCCACCCCTGCCTCCCGTCTCGGCCGGCTTTCCCACCTCAGCTCCCAGCCAGAGGAGCCTCGGAGCAGCGGACCTGTGGGGATGTCGGCCCGCTGCAGCCCCCCCGCTCCGCCCCACCCCAGCTCGGTCCCCGCGCAGCACCCCCCGCCCTTCCGCTCCGAACGGATGCGTACAAACACATCTAACGGTTGAACCCTAGCACCTTAAAGGTCTTTGCCAGCCTAAACGATTCCATACTTCTACACCTATGTATGTATCTCTATAGAAAAAAACACATAGATAAACATATGCAAATAAATAAATACATATATATACACGCGAGCATTAAAAAAACAAAGAATAAACAGCCCCCCCACCCCCCCCGAAAAAACAACCCTTAAGATGCATCCCAGGCAGCAAGCCTTAATGCTGGGCGAGCGGGAGAGAGGGTAAAACCAGGCGCAGGCAGAAGAGCCATATTGGAGCCCCGTTATTGCAAGCTCTGGGACGGCTCAACCCCGTCCCCGCCGCCGGCCCGGCGCTCACCCAGAAGATGAAGTTGAAGACGAAGAGAAGATATTTGATGCACTTGGTGCAACCTTCCACCCCCATGGCGACGGCTCTCAACCTCTACGGACAGACTCCGGAGGCTGCGGCGCGGGAGAAGAGAATACCCCACCCCCAGGCACGCCCCCCGTACGCCCCGCCTCCCGCCCCTTCGGGGGGGACGGGTCTGCGCACACTGACCCCCTCCTCCCGAAACATGGGGCTCTGTTCTCCCACACACAGAGTTTTGTTTCGGTTTCCTCCCCCTTTTCTCCTTACCTTTTCTCCACCTTTTTTGCTTTTTCTCTTTTCCTTCCCGTCTTTTCCCTTTTCTTGTTTTTCCCTTTTCCCTTTTACTTTTTTTCTCTTCATAGAATCACGGAATCGTTTGGGTTGGAAAGGACTTTAAAGATCATCTCGTTCCAACCCCCCTGCCGTGGGCAGGGACACCGGGTTGCTCAAAGCTGTATCCAGCCTGGCCTTGAACACTGCCAGGGATGGGGCAGGCACAGCTTCTCTGGGCAACCTGTGCCAGCGCCTCACCACCCTCACAGTAAAGAACTTCTTCCTAATGTCTAATCTAAATCTAATTCCCTCTTGTCCTATCACTACGTGCCCTTGTAAAAAGGCCCTCTCCAGATTTCTTGTCAACCCCTTTAGGCACTGGAAGCTGCTCTAGGGTCTCTCTGGACTCTTGTCCAAGCTGAACAACCCCAGATCCTCAGCCTGCCTTCCCCCACTCCCTTTTTTGCCTTGTTTTCTTTTCCTCCTTTTTTTTTTTCCCTGGGGGGCTCTATCACCACCATCTCCTAAACCTAGCCACCATCCCTTAAACATCACTGTTGTCCCCTAACCTCACCAGGCAGCCTAGGGTAAAACCTAGGGTACTGTGAATGGGTGCAAGGTGCAGCAGGATTTGTATTTCTGTATACAGAAGTTTTGGGATGCAACCATGAGGGGACCTCCTTAAAAAAAAAAAAAAAAAAAA